>ML808665.1:178585-206567 GCA_009831015.1 Picea engelmannii | reverse complement strand
ATCCTTGAGGATTCTTAGTTGGTTTTCAAGATCATGGGGACTCCTTGCCATAAGAACGATATCATCGGCATAAAGAAGAAGATTGATGACTATACCAGTGAGAGTAGGGCCGACATATCCTGGTTTTTCCAAACATTCTTCTAATTTATCAATGTATATGCCAAAAAAGGCAGGGGACAAGGGACAACCTTGTTTGACTCTGATATTGCAGTTAATCTCTTTTGACCAGCCCTCAGTGTTTTTAAACTTAGCAATAACGTTCTCATACATCCTTATTGTAGCAGCCCTCAACTCGAGAAGCACTTTTATCTCTTCCAACCTATTCCAAAGGTTTTTCCTAGGAACCATGTCAAAAGCTTTCCTAAAGTCAACAAAACAACAAAAAAGATTGGTTTTAGTATTGTAGAACTCCTCTACAATGATCCTAAAGGTAACAAGATGGTCCACAGTTGAATGATATCTCCTAAACCTGGCCTGGACTTTAGCTCTTTTACCGTGACTTTCTAGCCAAATGTTAATCTTCTTTTCCAAAATGATTCCATAAATCTTGGCTAAAATCGGGCTAATCATAATGGTCTTATAATTAGAGGGAATGTTTTTATCCCCATTTTTAAAAATAGGAACAATGAGGCTTTGCGTCCAGGGTTTAGGGAAGCCCTACTTGACTGCTAAATTGAAGAGTTTGTGTATGTGAGGGATAAGGATTGGCCCTCCGATTTTAAAAATTTCAGCTTGGTAGCCTTCAATGTCCTTAGTTTTCCCATTTGCGAGTCGTTTAACCCTGAACTCTATGTCATCTAAAGAAAAAAAATTTTCCTTTGTAGGGACAATAGGAATGGTGTCCATGGCATTAGGGAACTCGTAAAGACTTTAAAGGTAGGAATTCCAATCTGTTAAGGGAATCCTATTATTTTCTTTAGTATTGTGTTTTAGAATTTGGCTCCAGAACTTCTTAGGATCCAACTTGTATAGTTGTGAAAGTTGCTCTTGCCTTTTATTGATATAGTATTTTTTTTTCTTTTAATTAGGGCTTTGTACGTAACAAATAAAAAAATTTACATTTTTCTTCTTATTATATATTCATTTTTAATTATAAAAAATTACACCTCTAAATATTTTATATTTTTATTTTATAAGATAAATAAAGAAAATTAAAATCAAATATTTGTTAACATCATTTTTTAATAATGTGTCACATTTTTTATATTTATATAAAGAAAATATAGTGCATGTGATAATTATGTTGTTTCATATTTTTTAATTTACAAGATAAATAGGAATTAAAATTAAATATCTTTCATCACATTTTTTTAATATAGTGATAATAAAAAGGTTGTAATGGTTTTTATAAGATAAAAGGTCTTAAAAGTAATTAAATTATTAATAATAATAATCTAATTTTAAGGTCACGGAGTAGTTAAACACCAAATTGATGTATGAGACTCTTTTGTTTGTGGGATAAGGGACCCTTATGTGCAACAATTTGACTATTTAAGTTTGCAAAGGTAGCTTGGGAGGTAGGTCTCGTACTATCCACACCCGGGTTCAAATCTCCAATGAGACATTTGGCCCATTATGAGGCTAGAAGGGTAGACACCCCAGGGGTGGGACCTCCATTGGTGCGTCTCTGGATGTCTTGACCCTTGCTAAGCCATACTTTATTGGTATATCTGGCTTGTGGGTTGTTGGATATACTCTTGGGTTATAATGACAACCAGTTGGTTTGATCTTGGGCTAGCCCATATTACTCTAACGAGTTATTGATTTCTCATGGTTTAAAAAAATTGTACAGGTGTACATACCCTACCCCCCTCTGAATTCAAACATGTGACCTACTGAAAGGAAACACATGTTCTTAATCATTAGGCTCACCATTATTGGACTGAGTTAAAAAGTGGACAAACTCAATCTTTTTTTTTTCTTCTTTTTTTTTCTTTTTTTTTATGATGCAAAGTTCCACCCTGATCCACTCATTTTTTTGAAATTAGACGATTTGGGTCTTCCTAAAAATCAGCTAAAACTCCTAAGCGCAAAGTTTTGTAGTCATAATTCCAATCAATCAAGTGAAACTATAACTTCCGAAAAAAATCCTAACGGATTTGAGGAAGAATTTTGATGGAAAATGGTAGAGTTTGCCCACTTTTTAACTTACTCCTTAAATTATTAAATTGGATAAAGTTACGTCTTATATTATTAAAACAGGGCAAGTTAAAAGGAAGTGATGTTCATCCCCAATCTCTTTGTATCACAAATTTTACAAATTCATTCATGGAAAAGTGTTTTTGGGTAAGTTGAGCAACTAGTTTCATTATGAAGGTCATAAACATTGATTTTAATTTTGGCAATATTCAAATTTTTTATGCTCACAAGGTTTGAAAATTGATTTTGATCAACCAAATTTCAATTTCAATTTTTTTTATTCACAATCTCATTAATTTAGAGTTTCAAAACTTTTTCGAATACAATATTTAGAAAATGGCCACTTCAGATGTTGTTTCTCATAGCAATGGCAATGATCTGCCCTTTAAGAGAGCGAAGGAAAAATCTTGTGATGTGATGGAGAGAGTTTTCTTTGATTTGAGGCTAATGTTTCTCCTATATGCCACGAAACCCAATGTCTGGCTTCTCACACAGGATGTCGATCTAGGCAACTTGCAAGCTTACGAAAATTTTATTGGAGAGTTAGATTTTAAATTCTTTCTTGATTCTATCGACAAGTTGTTCATGGTTTTAAACCAGTTTCTGAGGCTAATGTTTCTCCTATAGGCCAAGAAACCCAATGTCTGGCTTCTCACACGGGATGTCGATCTAGGGAACTTGCAAGCTTACGAAAATTTTATTGGAGAGTTAGATTTTAAATTCTTTCTTTATTCTACCGACAAGTTGTTCATGGTTTTAAACCAGTCTCCATGTTACAATGGAGATTTTATGGGCTTCGTTTCTTCTGCAGGTATTCTTGAGAACATTATATATAATAAGGTTGTGGCAGAGGTTTTCCATGGGTTTCTATGGGAAGACAATATCAAAGAGAAGATGGAACAAATTCTCGAGGCTTGGAAGGTCGTCAAGTGACTCACCATGGTTAGCCCTTCTTTTCAATATCCCAATTACCATTTTTTCTCTTGTCATAGAGATGCACACTAAGTGTTTGATGAAATGTCTATACGATAATTTTTTAATGAAATGCTTGCACAAAAAATGTTTGAATAAATGCTTGATAACAATGACATTGTTGGAGCAACTTAATCCAAGATGATTATGATACAAAAGTCAACTTTCAAATTATGGTAAGGTCTCTCCTAGGGAAAACATTAATCTTCTAGGTGAACTCCAACAGTTATGTGGTGGATATAAAGCATAAATTGGAGCTCCTACAGGGGATCCCTCATGTTGTAGTACCTTTATCCCATAACTTGTCTCCACAAGGATGTGTTTAAAATAAATCATCTCATTTAGTTGCATCAATTTCTCCTATGTCTAGTGTGTATATAGTGGATAAATTGAAAGAGGTGCCAATGTTGGAGGTCTCCGAGCCGAAGGTTATAAAGTTACTCTCCTTTTATAAATCATCTTCAGTCATTTGCAGATTCAATTGCTTCTCACCTCCACATCAATTTTTTCTAGTGGATGTATTCGACCTAGACAAAACACTCTAAGGTATATTTGTGCTCCAAGATTTTCTCTATTGTTCAGTTATTCAATATTGTTGATTATCAAAAAGTTTCCAAGGAGGGTCCTTGGTTTTGGGGAAGAGATGTGCATTTGGATTCACCTTCCAAACATGCCTCCACATTTTTGTGAATTATTATTTTTTGAAGATATTAGGAATACCTTGGGAGACTACATAAAAACAAATCTTGAATGAATTAAGTTGCGTCTCTATACATATGCTTGGATATGTGTTGAGATTGATATTAGTGTTGGGCCCTTCATTTTTGAATAAGAAGATAAGGATGATAACCATGGCAGACGAAGTCAAATGCATCATGAGTCAGTTGGAAGATAAAAAATCGGCGGAAGATGTAAATATTGTGGGCGGATAAAGGAAAAACAAGGGGCAGAGAAAAGCAGATTTTATTTAGTCATGCGACTTTGTCAAGGGCACGCAAGTATAAATAAAAGGGAAATGTAAAGGGAAAGGGTTAATGTCACTACTATTGTTGGCTATGGGTCAATCGGTTGTTGTTACTGTTGTCCCTCTAGTTTGGGTTCATGTTTTCATGTCTGGTTCCTATAGTTGTCTTAGTTGGTATCGTTGTTGTACCTGCAGTAAGTCTTGAGTCCGTAATGAATCATAAGGAGTTAGATCTCGTCGCGCGAGACAATGTATTAAAGATCTTTGTATTTTGAGAACTGATCTGTCAAATCTAAGGTGTATGATGTCTTTTGTATTACTGCAGTTAATGAAATGATGTGATTCAGGGATTCAAAATTTTCTTTTATGGTTGTCTATTTGTTATAAGAATGGATCTGTATTTCCCCTACGCATTTACTTATTCTTTTCCATTTAACATTTGAATACTATCACAGCTTGATTTCAATGGTTAAACTATGGATCTAAATACTATATAAACATATCTCGTGACATATTCCCTATAACTCCCTTCATCATTCAAGTCTCGACTGTGCTTCGGGTGAGACCTCCTTCCTTTGTGGAAGGTTGAAAATGTCAGTGTTCCTAGACTACAGTGGAATCTTTTTGTTGGTAAATGCCAAGAACCCTGGTCTCGATTTTGCACTAACAAATGGTTCCATTGTCAGGACCAAGATTTAGAGGGAGTTTTTAGAGGATGTCTCATCGGATCTACAAGTCTGATGTTGAAAAGTGGTGGTGTTGGACAAGTAGTTCGAAGAACGAAGAATGAGGGTGCATGCAAAATCAGTTAGGAATGCAAAAGCATACTGACGCTCAAAAGTAGGAAGGACAACAGTTGGGAATGTAAAGGCAGCATACAAGCGCAAAGATAGGAAAACCACACCTAAAAATATGAGTTGTCATGAGCTGTAATCATGAGTTTTCATAGGGTTTTGGAATAAGTGAGTAGGGTTTTGAGCCCTAAATTCTATGTATAAATATGTAATGGGTCGGGTAGAATAGGTTGCTCAAGGTCGAAAGTTGTTTCTATTGAGAGAATAGACTGAGAATGAGAGAGAATCTATGTTTGAAGGTTTAGGGAGAGTTTTGCAGAGAGAGGCTTGCACTGCAGAGCAGCTAGGAAAGATGGGGAAATACATCATGATGTATCTATTGTAAGCATAATGTGCAAGCCCGAGATGATTGCACAAAGAATAATAAAGAAGCTAGTCGTTGTGGACGTAGCCCAAAGTTTGGGTGAACCACATTAAATTATGTGTCTGAATGTCTTTTGATGCAACTGTTCATGAATGTTCTATTTATACACAACTAGATCTAGATCTATGTAGTAGATGATTGAAGCGCGACAATGATGAATGTTACAGTGAATAGTTTATGTTGAAATATATGTCACAATGATGTTTCATAATTGAACTTTACTAATTAATCAAGGGAAAGAGATACAAAATATTGCACAGTGTGTAGATAAGTAAGAATGAACATGATGATAGCCTCCCATCCCCTCATCCCTGCAGAAAATTGGTTCCTACAGCCCCAATAGATGCCTTGGGTGAGACTTCACTTGCATGCAGGTGATGTCAAAAGGGTCGGTGTCTACATGGTTTGTTGGTTAGATAACTTGAACCTATGGTCTTACAACTGAAAGCCAACAAATGGTTTCACTGTCGGGACCCAGAATATGTGATTGAGGGAATGTTCTGGAGGTTGACTAAGAAAGAGATCACTAAATGGCTAGAAAGGAAGGAAGGAGAATTTTCTCGGAAAGATAATAGAAACCCTCGGATGAGCGACAAGAAATGGATGCAAAGGTATTTGTACATAGAGCTGCATGAGAATTTTTTTGGTGAATCTCTGATTATATTAACTAAGTGGTTAGAAATATTAGTGGAGAATACTAGAAGGTATCAAACTGCAGCACTGAGAAACTGGACTCCTGAGTTGGTAAGAAAGTTGAATTTTGTAAGTAATAATACTTCTCGTGCAATTGATTTCTGGTGGGACAACATAGTGGGGGGTTATAATATGAAATTTGTAGTGGATTGTACCCAGTCATACAATGTTGCAGAGAGGGATTTCTTCAAGGGTCTGCGTGGAAGGTTTATGAAATCATTAGGTACTTGGATAAAGATGTTGTTGTGCGACAAGTGTGTGATGACAATGGAGTCTGATTACTAAGGGGCTTCACGCACATAGGGGAACCAGGGGATGACCAGAGGACAGTCTAAAGGTAGGAAAGAATGAAGGAAGAAATGAAAAAGGAAGGGAGGGACTGAGGATACAAAGAAGCGAAGAAGGTGTATCAGAAGAGGAAGATGAGTTTGGAGTACTGCGTAGTGGAAGAAGGTACAAGAGGTTGAAGACTAGGGCTGAGAAAGGAGAGTTGCGCAGTGAGTTTGAGAGGAGAGAACCATGCACAATAGTTCACATCGTAGAGACACCACACATAGAAGGAAAGAAAGAGAATTCTCAGTTCAATCCTATAACATAAGAACTCGATAAGTTCTACTCAAACTGGATCCTGTGTCAATTCCATGACCCCGTGTGCATCACCTAAATCGAAAGTAACATTTGAGGATTTGTGAAAAACACTTATAGCTAGCAAGGGAAGAAAAAGTAGGAGTAGCTAGAGCAGTGGAAGTAGTGTGTCGAGTCAGAGTCAACCATCATCATCAAGGGGAGGGTTTTACACAAAACAACATGGTAGGGTTAGACAACCCACTAAGACTGCCTGAGTTCCAAGGAGTTAGGTCGGAGGACCCAGAACAACATCTATTTGTATGTAAGACAATTTGGGTTGTAAAGAATGTCCAGGATGAGGTCGTAAAGATTGCACAATTGGAAACAACATTTAGAGGTCGTGCATTAGTTTGGTATATGAAACTACATAGTACCACACCTACAGGACAAGCAAGAACGTTAGCAGAAAATAGACAAGCATTGTTGAAAGAGTTCAAGAAGCCAAAGTCTCAATCACAATACATTACAAAGTTGAAGGAAATCAAGCAAGTACATAATGAGTTAGTTTGGGACTATGATCAACGATTTAAGGATTTGAGAGGTAGATTGGCATTCCATATCCATGATCAACAACACCAAGAATCATTTATTGCAAGACTACCACCACACATTTGTCAATCGTTGATTCAACAAAAGGTTGCATTGCATCCTGAAGCTTTAGAATTGCAATGAAGCTGGAAGCTTCTCCTATAGGAGACATTGGAGGGATGGCACAAGTCCAAATGTAGTTAGTTTCCTTGAAAATTCAATTAGTAGAGCTTACAAAAGGGAAGCAGAAGCGAGAACAAGTCTAGTGTACCAAGTGTAGGAATGAAGGCCTCCATAAGTACGAATGCCCAACATTTGCGCAGTATTTGGCGACTGGAGCATCAAATCCATTACCAGGAGGGGGATACTGTGAAATATGTAAGAAATAAGGACATCACCTCACTAAGTGTCCATTACTGCAGAGATACCAGTGTATGACAAGGAATTTATTTTGTAACTTTTGCAAGTTAGTAGGGCACAAAGAGAAGGATTGTCGCACATTCGATTTGATGAGAGAGTGCACTTCAGATATGTATAGAATTCAAGAGGAAAATGCTACGATGGAAGGAGGTGGTCCACAATATAGCAACCAGAGAGGCTTTAATCCAGGAAATCAAGGAGGATTTGGTAGAGGTTGAGGTAGAGGCCCAATAATCTGCTACAATTGTAATCAATCAGGACACTTAGCTCGTGACTACCCGAATCTGTGTACAACCTACACATATTTTAGAGCATGGACCATGTGACATAAGACTGATCTCAACTACTTGTGAAGTGGCAGGCAAGAAGAAATCAAAACCATAACCCAAATCAAAATGTACAGAAGATATTAGCTGAGAAATGCAATGAAGGACTTAGAATATCAGTTGTTACACATGAAGGAGCTAGAACAGGGGTTCATGCGATGAATGGAGGGAAGCAGGTTGAGCAATGGGTGAAGAAATCAACAGGACCTATGCCAACACTTGACCCTCAACAAGAAAAGGAGACATATCATAGGGAAATAAAAGAGATACTAGGACCAGATTGGGTAGCATAAACATCATTTGTGCCTCATGTCTATGATTGTACTATACCAGAAAAGCCACTTGAGAAGGTAAGTAGTCTAAGATAGTTTTTGAGAAGTTGCATAGAACTGACATAGAATTTTTCGTACAGAGGTTTGAGCCGCATATACCCAAACAACAAAGATTGTTGGCACTAGATGTTTTCTTGAAGGCCACTCTAGACAGATGGTAGGTTGCACACAAAGAGGGAATGGAACACTGGTCACAATGTAGAAGACTAATGCAAGTAAGATTTGGTATCGAGGTGGAGTATATTGCACAAAATTATACAAGGGTAAGTGACCCAGCTGATCATGTTGTGAAGTGCAGAAATGTATGGGGATTGATACCGCAGAAGGAATGGATGCATAGGTTTATACATACACTAGATACAATTCCTAAGAATTGGTACCTAGAGCTGGAAATGTGCAGAGAAACAACAAACTGGGACGAGCTCACTCAAAGGTTCAAGGTAACATTTACTTTTGAACATGAATATACATTAGTAGATGCAACCCTACAGGTCATTCAAACCAAGATCTTTTCAAAAGAAGGGAAAATGAAGGTGGTACATGTGTGTAGTGCACACATAGATTATATGACTATCCACGAATTAAAGGAATGATACTATGTTACTAAATAAGAACACGATGAGGAAGATCCAAGGAATATACAAGTACCTAAAACTAAGGGGTAACACGTAATAGAAGGGCCAGAGCTTGAATCTGTTGCGTATACACAGCCACTAAAGACACTGAAGGTAAATATTGGGACAAAGGAAAACCCAAAATTTGTGTAGATAGGTGATTATTGGAATGATGAAACTATGGAGAATATTGCAGAATTATTGTGTCAGTATCAAGACCTATTCCCAAATACATTCTCAGATATTAAGGGGATAACTAGTGAGTTAGGAGAAATGAATATCCCTTTGAAACCATATGCTAATCCAGTGAGACAGAAACCCTATAGGTTAAACACGAAGTATAAAGAGAAGGTGAAAACAGAGATAGATTGAATGTTGGAAGTAGGAATCATTGAACCGGTAGTGGAATCAGAATGGATAAGTCCAATTGTGGTACAAGATAAAAAAAACAGGGGGAATTGGAATTTGTGTAGACCTGAGGAAGCTAAATGATGCATGTCTACATGATCCATTTCCAACACCTTTTACAAAATAAGTGTTAGAGAATGTAGGAGGGTAGGAGGCCTATTCTTTTACAGATGGCTTCTCAGTATATCACAAGATAAGGATTGTCCAGGAAGACATGTATAAGATTACCTTTGCAATAGAGTGGGGAAGTTATCAGTGCACAATGATGCCCTTTGGACTAAAGAATGCCCCTACAGTTTTTTCAAGAGTTGTTGTTACAACTTTTAAGGAATTTATTCATAAGTTCCTTGAAGTATAATTAGATGATTGGACTATGTTTAGTCTATTGAAATATCACATAGGAGTACTCAGGCTAATGTTGGATAGGTGTAGAAAATGTTATATTTCACTGAATTTGAATAAATGTATTTTCTGCGCGCCTTTTGGAATTTTGTCGGGCCATGTTGTATGTAATCATGGCTTATTAGTGGATCCTGCCAAGATTGTCGTGATTTTATATTTAAAACCACCCACATCAGTCAAACAATTGAGAGAAACCCTAGGTCATACAAGGTATTAGAGGAATTTCATTAAGGGTTATGTGCAGATTACAACACCCATTGAGAAGTTGTTGAAGAAAGAAGCTAAGTTTCAATGGAATGAGGACTATAAAAAAGGGTTGGAAACATTGAAGTAGAAATTAATGACCGCCCCAATTTTGATCTTCCTAGATTGGAAGAAGGAGTTTTATGTTCATGTGGATGTGATATCCATAACATTAGGCACAATACTATCTCAACCAGGGGAAGGAGACTGTAATGTTCCCAAGCCGTTCCTTGCTTGGAAACTTAGGTTTTAGGCTGAGTTTTTTGGTTTCTTGTTTGTTGTTTTGCAGATATGCCTTCAAGGCTTGCGTTATGGAGCTTGTATGGGGTTTACAGTGTGCAAGTGACAAGAATACAATAATAAACACATCCAATGACAATATACAAGAGATTCAACACAATGAAAAATCAACAACTTCAAAACTGTCCTTTATTTAGATAGTCGAAGATCATGATACAATAGAACTGCATATCTAGAATAGTTTAACTGTGTTCTAGCAAAAAAAATGATGATAACCCTCAAGAAATGCCAAGAAGAGAAGATACAAGCCTCCAAAGCCCAGCCAAACACATGTAGGAAGATACAAGATTAATGTCTTTCCCTTCTGTTATCACCATAACAATTTTTTGATGGAATCCAAGTCTCGGGACTTAGCGAGGGGCTAAACAGGTGTAGAAACATGATAAATTGGAGGTTGGGGCCACATCTAGTGGAATAAGGTCAAATCCAACGGAAGCACGAGGTTGATGGGACCCGACGGACCACAGATCAACTATCAACGACCATATCAGACGAAGAACTAGCACGAAGTTTATTTATTTGGAAGCAAGCCAATGAAAATACCGTGGTTTTGCCTCAAGATCACGTGGCGCCACCACATGCATATCAGGGAAAAAAGCGGTCTACCCCAAACCGCTTTGTATCGTTCCTGATATTGGGAAACCGATACAAGGGGGAGGGACTCTTGGTGTTATTTTATGAGTTTTAAAATCATTTGAACAGTAAAAGTGGCGCGACCGCTCCAGTCGAAACTAAGCTCAACAGTGCACCAAATTCGCTCATCTTCCGCTAATTCGTAGGTATTTTTCATCATCCCCATGGATCTTGTAGTTTTGTGTGTAACAAAGCAAGATCGCTCGCCAAACAGAGAAGCCCTAAGTGATAGAGACTCTGATGTATTTGACACCGAAATAATCGTCTCACCCATCTCTGTGTCCAGAGCCAATTTATCAGATCATGTAGGGAGACAAATACCCTTTTTATTCTAAAAGAATTCCAAGCCTCCATAGTCCCTTACGTCGTCGAAGTCTCAATCCCCTTCCCAAATTTCATAATCTAGTGTGCGGAACAATACTTGTAGGAGGAGAAGTTCGTTTTAAATAAGTTAGGGTTAGAGGTCCTGTGTAGAATAGATAGCTCGTCAATTCGATATGCCCTTGGCATACCAGAGTCTCCCTCCATAGCATCTGAACACTTCAAGGAAGAAAAGCTAGTTACAATCTACAGAGAATGTCCCCCCGAGGTCAAAACCCTATTTTTGCAAACAATTGTTAAACCCAAACATTATTCTGAGAGTCTATCCTTGCATGTGAGTGTAAGCATCATGGTTATCAAAATCCAATGGGCCTGTTCCATACTCAGTCTGATTCTAGGTTTGGATAATGACAAATATGTAGTTGAGGTCATGCTAGGTTTTTTGTTAACCTTTTTCCAGTCAGAGTCCAGTCAATCAGTATGTATTAGTTTTGATAAATTCATAGCTGATAATGTACACAAATAGCTAGTGAACTTCCAATCACTAAGGCACTTCAGGTATTACACGTACCAGCTAAAAATGTTCCTGGAAAAAAACAATAGAGAGTTCCCTGAAGCAACATTCATCTCCACGGAATGCAAAAGAATCACATTTCTCATTTTCATAAACAAGATCATGTTCAGAGTTTATAGTTTGATATTCAACACCAACCTGCCAAGAGTTATGGAGGACATGAAAAGTTACTTACAACCAAAATCAGAAAACAAAGTAGGATATTGGGTGTTGTTCATGCACTCTACAATAATTTGGGTATATGGGTGCCAAGAGGCACCTTATCTTCTCCCTATCTTTTTGACACCCAAAGTTTTTTCCCTGGAGTTCATCAGGCAAAGAATCATCTCAGAGATAGAGCATTTCCTGAAACTGCACAAGGCGTCCAACCTGAAATTTCCTTTCATCATAAGACCATTTGTTGTGAAGACTAGATCTTGTTTACCTCAAATCGAGGCCAAACTCAAGGAGTTTGAATTTTCACAGCTACAAGGGAGAAAATATGATCCACGTTAGGTCATATCTAACAGAATATTGATGAGCAAACATGGCCCTTATGAACATGAGTATGTGGAAGGTTTTGACAAATTGGCTAATTTGAAAACCTGTGTTGATATGGAAGCCACCTTGCAGCTTGCTCAGACACATCAAGTGGGGCCAACCCTACAACAGACTCAGACACATCAGACCCCTAAGAAGCTGACAGTCCAAGTTCCCAAATTAACTGTCTACACCAAAAGAAGCAGTTAGGAGGCCCTAGGCACTAGTAGTCAGCAAAATGCTCCCAAGAAGATAAAGATCAAGCAATCCCCATAGATCATAGATTTGGAAGAGGAAGATCCTAAGGAGAAAATAAGTATGGATATGGATGACTGTGGAACCGACAAGGAAGAATATGGTAAAAGAAGCATGCCCCAAGGTGAAAGCAACTCAAGATATTTTAGTAGCAAAAAGCACATTTTTGATAAAGCACCTGGAGCAGTCTACCAATCTAAAGAAGATTTAGCAAAGCAATATGTTGTGAAAGGAAGCTTGGCCATGAGTTAAATAAGGGATTTGATACCCGAGGTGGAAAATATTTCTCAACATAGGTCTTCTCTGTTCTTAGTCAGAGATATTGAGAAGAAAACACTCAACATAGCAATTGCAGATGACGATAAAGTGTCTGAGGTCAAGTTGCATTATGAACACATCAGTTCCCCAGACAAGGTGAAATTCCACAGAAACACCAGTGACATGTTGTATTCAGACTATCTGGGTTTGAGCTTAAAGGTTTCAAGGTTGACAACTCGGGCACTTAAGCTGGAGTGACAACTGAGACAAGAGAAAGCATCCAACATAGCTTGGCAGACTCAAGTTAATATATTAGAATCTGAAGGCCCTCAGGGGGTAAGAGATTCCTTAGAAGAAAAAGACAAGATGATCCAGAGCATGAAGAAAAGGCTAAAGATGTATGCCATGGAGAATCCACAAGCAACAGAGCTAGCTGCTCTAGAACAAGAGAAAGAGACATTTCGACAAGAAGCATTAAATTACAAGGCCAAAGTGTTCCAGCTAGAGAAGGAAAAGGTGAATTGGTCACAAGGGTAGACAGGAGCATCAAACATGGTTGTTGTTGCACCTTCTACTATAGGAATTGAGTAAAGCACTGATGGATTGGTTCATGCTATGTCCCAAGTTAGCCTGAAAGCAGAAGAAATCAAGAGCCTTAAGGGAGACATGGAAAAACTGCAACAAGAAATAAAAATGGAGGATGAGAGGATGGCCCAGTTCCAGAAAGAGAATCAAGCTTTACAGGAAAGGGTAGACAAGTTGAAGACAAGGTTGAAAGGAAAATGACTGTTGTAGGGGGCCAAACATGTCACCTGAGACTTTATTTATGTTGAAGTTGCTAAGTTCAGGGTATACCTGAATTTCACCGATGACAAAGATAGCATGGCCACCATAGCCCAAAGCAAATGCACTGTTGTGGGTGAGACACTAGCAAAGAAATTTTTAGAGTGGGCCCAAAATGCTATAAATGTGCTAAATTCCATTCCCACTGCTCAACTTCAAACCATCAGGGTCAAAGACAGGACCACGTTGATCATTTGGACCAGGAGGGTCATTGCCAAGCATAATCTGCTTAAATCAGTCCAGACAAAGGCCATGCAGATGGAGCAGAGCATACAAGAATTCAAATATCTATTTGAAGAGTTGTTCGTCAAAGGCCTCCCATAATTTTGGGAGGTCAAAGGGAAATTGTATGATCAGGAGGAGTACAACTCTCACCTCGCCCAATGTAGAATGGATCACTCCAAGTTTGAAAGCCTGGAGGAGAACTTAAAGGGGACAAATCTGGTGGAATATTTGACCACGGATTTTGAGATCTTAAACCAGTTCAAGATAGTGAAGATCAAGTTGCCAACCATGACTTACGCCACTTGCATTGACTTGGAGATCCCGATAAAGGAAATGATGGATTATGAGATCCCTTCTGACTTACAGTGGAAAGAGATAGTGCCGCTAGGTGTTGGCAACCAAAAATTCTGTCAAATTTTATCATTTTTAAAAGTCATCACCAAAGGATAAAAATTTTCTGTAGTTGCCTCCTCCTTATACTTACAAATGCTTCTGTCTTTTGGTTTTGAGGAGATTCATTGGCCTAGCTAAGGATACTAGTTTTTCGTTTCTAATCTATCATTGTTTTGTTTAATTTCTTGACTGAAAGCATGAAATTAGAACAAAATTATAGCTTCAGTAAACATTTTACAGTTTGTGATTTCTTTGTTTCTTTTGCTAAAGGGATTACACTTAAAGGGAATCTATATGTTTATAAATCCTAAAGTTTGTAAGCTAATTGATTGATCCATTGCCATTGATTTATTCACTTTGGGAGATGGAATTGAGTATCAATCTATGGTTGATTATATGATTGTGACATTTGATATGTTTAATTGCACAAAACCTTGGGTTAAAATTTGAAATATGCATCTTGCTCTTACCAGTCGTATCACAATCCTATCACTCTTGTACAGGACTAATGTAATTACAATTCCACATCATCCTATTGTCCTGCATAATTCACACTCACATTCATTATTTGAGTAGGTAAGTGGTAATGGTTTGGGTTTAGTGTTCATTGCACATAGTAGTTTACAAGCCTGCGCGTCCTCTGGTTCTTAGCCACTCAAATCTCAAATTACCAAGTATGATAGCCTCCCAAGTTCGTAGGTATTAGGCCTCTTTCAATTTTACAGACCTCTTCCTGCTGCTTGTGTGTTGGAAAGCGAAACCTGCCTCTCGTTGCCTTTGTTGTATTTGTGTGATAGTACCCATGGCTCCCGTGGTAAGAATTGAACCCAATGGCTCACAATCCCTCCTCGCTCACGACGATGCCATAGGCGATATTGTGGCACATGGTTGGGATATTTTTATCAAACGGTTTGAGGGTTATAACCTAGCAGTTCCACAAGCATTCGCTCAGTTATTTGATGGCTCTAAATCTCAAATTGGGGATCTACAACTGGAAGTGACTGAGGATTCCATAGCACAAGCTACAGGACTGGCAAAGTAGGGAGAAAGATGGTTCAAACACACCAAATTCAAAGGTGTGCCCTGGAATTTGCTTATGGTCTCTAAGAAATCGTAATGTTGCCCAAAAGGTACACCGATTACTCTCATAAAACCTCGATGGCACGACCTTCTTCTAATTCTTAAACAATTCATAACTTGTGAGGGTAGGTATGGCTTAGTTTTCTTGTATCACATATGCATGTTGAATATTTTTCTAGTGTTCAAGTTAAATATGCCTTTCTATCTCATTATGAGCCTGCATAAAATGTCTAAACTTTATCATTAACAAAAGTTTAACCCACTGTCAAGTCTTTTTCACCATGGTCTTATTCAAATTCTGTTGTTGTCGTATCTAGCTAAGACTGGGGATACTTGGGAAGATTTTATGTGTAGAAATAACTTCGCCCTACCCGAGAATACAGTAGAATTGCCTCTTCATTTCAATACAAACCCTCGTCCCTGTAACCCTACTACTGAAAATCAAGGTGTTGATCCACATGAAGATCATGCGACCACATAATGAAACTTTGTTTCTATTCAGAACCCTTTGGGGAAAAAGCCACGATATGATTTCATGCCCAGAAGATCATTAGAGGAGGTTATAGACGTGTTAAAGAATAGGGTTTCTTCTACTCCTATTGTTGAGTCAACTCAGGGTGTTATGAACAAATCGATTGTCAAGAAAAGTTGCAAACATAAGGGACAGAGTAATTTGGATTTAAGTTTTGTAAACAAGAGACCAGGCAGGTTAATATCCAGGAATCTGAGAAATCGCCAGCAGAATCATCTGAGCTCGATCCCAGTGATTGAGGTCAATGATCACTTGTCCGATGATGAGATCAATGAATTTATTACCCGAGAAGATGTAGGTGACCAGTGCCTCAGAAATGAAACTGGTATTGAAGCTATACAATATGATTTCATTTTTGAACTACCTCCGTTCCTAAAAAATCAAGAAGGCTTCGCTGGTATACGCCACGATTTGGAGCAAGTTGCAGAACAGACCAAAATGCCCTTTACAAAACACACACAACCTATACCTACCATAGCTCGTGTTCACTATGAAAATTATCTTGACTGGGTTGAACGATACTACAGGGATATACCCTATCTCCAAGCACAGTTAAAACATATGGTAGCTCGGAACTCCTTGCTTGAAAGGTAAAATGAAGAATTAAAAGCATGCATCCGATCCAACGCTGACAGGGAAAACAAAAAGTGTAAACGAGTTGGTAATGTGATTATCAAGAACGCAACAAATTTCAATGCTATCATTAAATCAGACTTATCAGATGCTTCATTGTCTAATCTC
This sequence comes from Picea engelmannii, assembly GCA_009831015.1. NCBI lineage: Eukaryota > Viridiplantae > Streptophyta > Pinopsida > Pinales > Pinaceae > Picea > Picea engelmannii. The sequence goes on along the minus strand of ML808665.1, from coordinate 190,007 downwards.
TGAAACGGTAAAAATGGTTTTGATTCTCTTTGATTTAATTATGTTGGAAAAATAAAATAGATAGATTTTATTTTGATTTTGTTGTTAATTTAAGACTAGCTACAGAATCTCACGATTCTTTAGCTAGTCTATTTGTAAATGTTAGTTTGTATTGTTATCTAAAATTCAATTTCGTTTTATCATTTTTAGGAGAAAAACCATTATGATGTTATTCACAAAGAGAAGAAATCATGGATTATGCGCTGCATGGTTTAGTGATTTCTCATTTTGTTTGATAAAACAATTTCATTTATGTAATTAATTTTGATGAACGAACTCCTACATGAGTGTTCCTTTGTTATCCTATTTTTATAAAGCAATCTATTTTATGGGATTACCCTCTATCTTGTATGATAAGAGGTTATTGATCCAAGACATGTTTAAATAGTGGTTGTTGTTTAGTAGTAAGGACAACTTTTTTGGGAACTACAATATGGACATGTAATTTTTGGGAATTAATATGGGAAAGCAATTCACTATTGGCTTTAGACCTGTGTGAATTGTGCAATGCTTATTCCATTGCATTCTCCTGTTATTTTCTATGTTATGAATTATCATCCTTTCGATTTAGCTTTAGCCTTGTCTTCTCATGATATTTCATATCGATGATTATTTGAATGTTGTCCATGAAATGTTGGTTCATTTTGTATGTGTGATCAATCGATCATTTAATTATTATTGAGTTTATTTCTGATGTTAGATGATGGATAATATCAATGCTCGGAATTGAGTTTTCTTTCGTTCTCAGATATTGATTATCTTAAGATCACAGGATTTTTAATTAGTTATCTTTTTGTTGTTATAAATTCACTCCAAATATCAAACACTTCTTTGAATTTATTCTGGAAGTTCTAGTATTGTTATGTCATAACTTTCCCTTAAATGCAAGACAAGCAGGAGCTCAAACAACACAAAGAGTTAAACTCAGTTTTGCTGATAAACTAGAGGTTAGTCTGTGTGTTATTTAATTAAGTTATTTATTAATGAAACGATGATTACATTAATTAGCTTTGACTGTTTCTATGTTATTGTTTCAATCATATTCACTTAGTATTTATAAGTTTGATATCTTTAAACATTAGAAAGATTTATGTTCTTAATTTTTTTTTTTAAACACTATTACAAACATCCATTTTTGCAAGATTTCAAGCAAATCTTGTAAACTGTATATAGATTGTTTATAATCATTTGTAGATTCACATTTCTAATTAGTATATCAATTGTTAGAATCATAGCTTTAGATTGGTTTATTTATTTTACTGTTTTTAGGACTCTAGTTGGCTAATGGAGCCATTAAGCTCGTCAGGTCAGATCATACCAAATGACTTGGGTTAATTAGACAAACCCGGTCCGGATCTAACCTTCCAATTGTTGGTGTGTCACTTACGCCTTGTCAACACTAGGTAAGACAAAGTGAAATTTTCCAGGAACCAGCAAATAGCCTCCAAGTGTTACCAGATTGGCGTGTTCGGCAGAAGACCAAGCGGGACAAATGGCGAAAACCAAAGTCGAACAGTCAGAAAAATCAACTGTTAGTTTATGAAACGTTTTTGTTTAATCATTGTAAATTGGTTCACATACCAAGACTGTCAGTTGAAATTATTATAGTCGATTTTAGAAGATGAAACGTTTCAGTTCAGCCATTGTAATCGAATTGTATAAATGCTATAATTTTCGAATGAAATAATATTGGCAGAAGTGCAAGGGCACCTTTTTAGTTGTTATGAACTCAATTGTAATTTTCTGGAGCTGAATTGAATACATATGCAGAAGCTTTTGAAGTCTCTATGAAAATATTCTAATGGTGGTCATATGAGTTTTGTCTCCTTTCATTGTATGTACTTCCCGTGTTCTTTAATTCCATTTGCATTTTCTTCTGTTTAAATTGGAGAGTCAAAGGCCCACAATTCATCTTGTGATGCTCTCGGCTTAAGCAATTTAAATTGTGTAATTTTCTTCTTAGCTAAATCAGAATTCATTTCAATAATGCTCTGATGTAGTTATTTGTTTTCTCCTTCCTATTACACTCTGATTAAATTCAATTCACAACTCAGATTCATTGCCTCATTTAGCCTTTATCCTCTAGAGAGTTCTAGCGGCCAGTCATTTTTTTCATTCACTTTCAGAATTTTGACTACATAGCCCTAAGTTTCCCTCCCCTTACTTGCCAACAATTTTATAAAAACCCCCCAAAACAAACAAAATCTAGCCATCGATTGCCAAAGAAATATCAAGTGACACGAGAGAGCCCTGTCTGAGTTGAGCAGGCTAGTGCCTAGCTCTAAAGTAGGTTGAAACAGTTACCTCTGTCATTTGTCTATCAGTCAGACAAAATTTACAGAGTGCTAACATCTTCAATAGTTGGAATCCTTCTCTCAGGTTGAGTTGCGCACTTCCCTGTGGTTGTAGCTTACCCATATTTCGACCCTCCTCTTTTAACCCTACAAATCCCTCCAAAATTGGTAGAACAGTAGATCGGGGGAATACAAAGCCATTGGATAAGTATTGTGTTGAATGCAGTTGTTATGAAGCCTCAGATGATTGGATCTCCCTGATGCAATGCGCCCTCCTTCACTAGAAATCGTGCCAAGCTCCAAATAAATCATATGTCAAGAAAAAACTCTCCAAAATGGGCTAGGAAAGGTGCCCTAGGCCCAACAATCAGATCCCAATGGGTTTTGGCCACCAAAACCTCCTCCTCTCTCTAGATCGAATAGTTCTCCTTCAAAAAGTGCGCTCTCCCACTGGAAAACCCCAGAAATTGCCCATTGCCTCTCTTCTCCACTAGATGAGTAACCTGTAACTGTTGTAGAATGGTGGGGGAGGAATATTGCACCCCCATGACCAATATTGGACCAGGAGAGGTGGAATATTTCACCACTGAGCTGATCTCTAGGGTTTGTTATCCCAAAACCCTCAAAACGTCTTTGGATCTAGAGCTCAAGAAGCAAAAGTGAAAATGTCAAGAATGAGGAGTGAGGCGTTGTCCTTTTTCCTTTATACCCCTGATCTAATTCCCAGTTGATTTAATTGACCACTTTCTAAGGTTAACTCTTTACTTTTCTTCTTGTGGACTTTTCCCCACTTACTTTACCTTTTTCCCCAAAGTCACTTTTAAATTATAACATTATGCTTAGGTGAACACTTTGGAGTCTCTTAGATCGCATTTCTCATGAGACTATAGTCTAGTGGGGACATCTAGACTACTAAGTCTATGTAATCCTCTTATCAAGAGGTGGGGGACATTATAGTCTCCCTTACTAGAAATTGCTTTCCCACAAGCAATTTTGACCCTACTTTCTGAAGAACGTGTTCATTCTCCCAAGTAGAATCCTCTATAGGAAAATCCTTCCATTTGACCAAGTACTCCTTGATGTTCCTCTTCCTTAGCCTCCTCTCCCTTAATTCTAACACTTCTTCGGGTATCAATATCAACTGACCCTCCTCATCCAAAGGAGGTAGTTCCTCAATAGGAGTGATGTGTTTCCCTATGGCTCTTTTCAAACAAGATACATGAAAACATTGTGTATCTTGCTTCCTGGGGGTAAATGAATCTCATATACCACGACCCCTACCTTTATTTTTACCATGTACGACCCAAAGAAGTGAGGTTTAATATTTTATGCACCATTCCTCTTTATAGATGTCTGTATGTAAGGTTAGAGCCTTAAGTATACAAGATCACCAACCTCAAATGTGCTCTCCACTATGTGCTTGTTTGTATGTATCTTTTGCTGATTTTGCGCCCTATGCAAGTGATCCTTTAGCTCTCCGAGTATATCTTGGATATGTTGGATCCAATCTTGTACCATAGGTGTTGTACTATCACCAAATACAATCTCCACAAAGGTGACGGGACCATAATTGTATAAGGCACTGAACGGTTACAAACCAATAGTCATGTGGTAGGTAGTGTTGTAGAAATACTCACCCAAGTGTAACCACTTAACCCATGCCTTCTGTTGCCCTGAAACATAATTCTGAAGGTACCCTTCCACCCACTTGTTCACTATCTTTTTCTGGCCATCAGTTTGAGGATGATAGCTAGTGTTGTGGGTCAAGGTCGTACCTACCAACCTGAATAACTCCTGCCAAAATGTGTTCATGAACCTGTTGTCCCTATCACTCACTATGGTTTTGGGTAAACCATGCAACCTGAAGATCTCTCTGAAGAAAAATTATGCAACCTGAGAAGCATTGTAATATGTGGCGATGGAAAATAAATGGGTAAACTTGGTTAAACTATCCACAACCACAAAGATGCAATCCTTTCCCTAAACCTTGGGCAGCCTCGTGATGAAGTCCATAGATATACTCTCCCATTTATGCTCTGGAATATGGAGTGGTTGCAATAAACCTGTTGGATGAGTGGTTGCTCCTCCTTGTTCTCCTGACAAGTGGAACATTCCTTGATATGGCGCATTAGATTCTCTTTCATGCCCCTCCATGTGAATCTTTCCCTTACCTGCATGTATGTTTTGAGAAATCCTTGATGCCTAGCCAAAGGTGAGTCATGGCATGCTTGCAATACTCTCGTTTTGAATTATGATCCATGAGCCAAGAAAATTCGGTCCTTGTAGTATATGATGTTATCCATGATATTGAAGTTATCATCATGTACCTTCCCATCCATCAAATCACAAGAAAACACGTTTTTAGAATACTCCGCCAAAATATGTGCCTTCCAATCAACTAAAATATCGGTCATGGCAGATACTGAAGGCCTCCTGGACAAAGCATCAACCACCACATTGTTTTTTCATTTGAAAAATTCAATGTCAAATTCATAAGCTTGGATCGCTAACCCATTTTTGTTGTCTTTCATTAACGTCCTTTTGGTCCAAGAAGTACTTGAAGTTATTGCGATATGTCATGGCAACAAATTTCACCCCAACCAAGTACTGTCTGAATTTAGCCAACACATGCATAATAGCTAACATTTATTTGTCATAAATAGTGTAGAGGAGCTCAGGCCCCCTCAGTTTTTGGCTCTCATAGGCAATGGGGTGCCTATTCTGCATAATACCTACTCTAATACCCTTACCCGAGGCATCACACTCCAATATGAAAGGATGTGAGAAATGTGGTAAAGAGAGAACTAGACAAGTGCTCATTACTTTCTTCATTTTATCAAATGTCACTTGTGCCTCTTGACTCCACCTAAATGCGGCTTTTTTGGTCAAATCTGTCAAGGGTGCGCAAAGATGGGAGAAGCCTTTAACAAGACTCTGGTAGTAACTGCAAATACCCAAGAATCCTTTCAACTCAGTAATAGTATTGGGTGTTGGACAATCAAGTGTAACTTGTATTTTTTCTCGATGCACCTGTAATCCTTTCTCTCCAATGATATGTCCCAAGTATAGGACTTCAGTCATCCCAAATTCACACTTTGACTCTTTAGTGTACAAGGATTGTTCCTCCACAATACCCAAGATTTTGTCTACATGCTTGAGATGATCCTCCCAAGTTTTGTTATAAATTAGCAAGTCATCAAAGAAGACTAAGAGAAAATTCTTCAATTGCTTGTTGAAGACATGATTCTTGCATGATTGAAAGGTGGTTGGTGCATTAGTTAGCCCAAAGGGCATAACCAAAAATTCATAATGACCATAATGACATCCAAAAGCATTTTTTGGCACATCTTGCTCCCTCATTTTGATTTGATGATAACCAGAGCGCAAGTCTATTTTGGTGAAGTAGGCAACACCATGTAACTCATCCATTAACTCATCTATCTGAGGGATGTGATACCTATTCTTAATCTCTTCTTGTTCAATGACCTGTAGTCAATGCACATGCACATAGTCCCATATTTCTTCTTTACCAAGACCACCAAATATGAAAAGGGACTAGAACTTGGTCTAATGTGACCCATGTCCAAAAATTCTTTGATAGAGTTTTCAATTTACTCCTTATACTTTTTTGGTTTTCTATAAGGAGTAGTGATGACAGGATTTTCACCTTATTCCAACTCTATAATATGCTAAAACCCCCTATCTATTGGTTCTCTTGAAGGAATATGTTCAAAAACCTTGTTGTGACTGTCAATGACTTTTTGAATGTCATGAGAGTAGTGAGGATGCCCCTTCTTATCCACCTGCAATGATATTCTACATTATGATGCATATACAATGTCTTCTCTGCTAAAGATGGCCTTGTTATTGGATAAATCAGTGAATGCGGACATAAACTGATCTCCCTAGATCCACCTGGATCTAGAACAAAATAAGACAGGACACGACGATTTCCCTAAGCATTAATCATTGAGTTTACTATCAAATAAGAAATGAATGACATACCTTTGAATATCGCTTCCTTATATCTTTGTTGTCCCTGCTCCGCTTCGGTGCTCTTGTGATATTGGATCTGAAATGAAACACAAACCAACCAAAGTGAAAGAAACAATAGTATATTCAATGAAAACTTACACATGTGATCAATGAGTCATGTAATAAAATGCAAATGATTTTATGGGAAAGAAACATGCCACTGTATTATATTAAGTAAAAGTGGAAGATACAACCAAACAACCTTGATGTTGCAAGGTTCCCTTTTGGTGGCCCTTTGCTCCAATACACACACTTGCTCCAAACTTGCATGAAGAGGATCCACAATAACTTGATGAACAAATGAATACCTCAAGCATCAATTGAAATAGAATCCCTCACATAATTCTCAGCCTATTCTTTCATTAATTCCTTGCTTGTTTTTTTGCTTAACCTTTTTCCATGAGAAATCCATCATTATATAGAAGAAAGAGAGATGGTTAAAGAGATTAGGATGATCCCACCAAATTAGAGAAGTGGATAGGATCCAAACCATACAGATGCCACCTCATATTCTAGAAGATCCCTTCTAGAACTTTTGTGAACTTTGACCTTTTCTTAGTCTTCCAATGCCGCCACACCCTGGCTATAATGCAACCTGCAGAAATGTCGCAAGCCAGTTTCATGACAGCCTGCAGGGATCATGCATTTCCGCACTGTACCTTATGGCTGGCCTACAACAACCTTCTAAAAATAAGTTTTGTAGAAGAGGGAGCTAGTCACTTTTCTCATGAAGAAAGGTTCTTTTGGAAGCCTAAACACATGCTGTAGAAACATCACCAGGGTGACTAAAATAATGTGTAACAGAATGCCCCCCAAAGTATGAGGCTGGAACTCGTGATAGCCAAAATAATTTGTAGAATATGTGTGTGTGTGTCAGAAACAAGGAGCGCACCAATCAGAAACCTGCAAACAACCAAGCATCTACGCAATATTATACCATTTATGAGGTAGGCATTCCCATGCTTAGACTACAAGTGATTTAAATCATAAATGTCAGTCATGGCCACCAATCATACACTGTGGATCCATGTCACCAAGATTATACATAGCCACCAGGAATACACTGTGGATCTATGCTCGTAGAAAAAATCAGATTCAGACATAGCCACGAAACATACAAGGTGGATCTATGTGTCAATAAAAATCATAAATACTCCATCGAAATCTGGATCGAAACAATGAGATCCAGGGTCTTGAATCCCGTCGTCCATAAGTACGAATCTAGCCATGCGATTACAGGTGTTGAAGTCGAACATGGTAGAAACCACTTGATTACCGACCATTGATGAAAACTGTTAACAAGTGCAAGGGAAATCATCATTGATGTCAATGACTCCCAAGGTACCTTAGTACAATCCAACAAATGCGAATAAATGAGCTGAAGTCGAGCACTCGATAAAATATCTCAATCAGGGGTCAATGATGTGAACCCACTGTCGAAAGCGAAGAAACCTGCCATTGAGGTATGCACTTTCTAAGGTACTAATTGATTTCTAAGTCTTATTCCTGGATAATGAGTTGAAGTTGACAGGAAAAGACTCGTCACAAGAGGGCCTTGAGTATCCCCCATCAATGATATGAAATAAGTAACAAATTTAAGGTAGAGCAAAGTATGAAGATGATTTGAAACCGACACAGGGAAGGCCGACATGATAAGAATTGATAAATGCAGATGGTCGACTTGATAGAAGGCTTGTGCAAGATTGGACTTCTCTTGAACATATGAACGACAGGACAATGGTCTTGGCAGCATTGACTCAAAGACGACCCAAGATATGAACTTGCAGAAGGTCAAATGAGAGACAAATGAATTTTCTAACCTGGATTCAATGATGAAGGGGGTGTCATGTTCAGGAGCAACTATTACTGCCACTAACACAAATATAGAGACACATTTCTTTTCCAAAATCCCCCCCACCATTTCTGGCGAGTACCTATGTATTTTTACACAAGCTTGAGGAGGATAACATATGCTTGTTGATGTAATCTCATCCTTCGTACGAGTCCCTCAGAGTATGTTTAACGAACCCTAAGAAGGAGTGGTTTGGTTCCATATAGGTCTTTCGATGTTTGTTTAACGAGTCCAAAGAGAGAAAACTCGGGGGTTTTTCATATTTAGAGAGTCTGAAAAACACTTAAAGAGGATTCTCTCAATTCATTTTTCGTAAACTAGTTTAATGAGACTGAAAAAGTGATAAACTATCGCCCATCAAATGTTTTCTTTAAATACTTTTACGAGTGTGAAAAGAACAAGGTCGCTCGACAATCTTTTTGGTTTTACGGAGTGTGAAAAGAGATTAAAGGATACTCCATGAGTTTCTCTTTTTGTGTTACCATGACGAGTACGAAAAGGCGACAAAAGTATACTCGGTTGCGTTCTCATTGATTTACGAGCACGAGAACGAACAAAGACTGAGCTCGAGGTTTCTTTTGAAAAACCTAAAAAGTATTTGTACATGTGACAAACGTAAAAAAACAAATTAAGAAAAGTATCTGTATTTCATCGTTCAGGCTCCAAGATCATTCATCTGCGAAAAAATTACAACACTCACAATACCATAAGAACATTAGGTTTTAGATAAAATGAATAAAATAATATAAAATATCAATGAAAAAGTAAAAAGTGAATAAATATAGGTGAAAACTCTTTTTTACCATTCCCTTGTCATTTTACCCAAAACTTGTCCAAAAAACCCTTTTTCACCTCAAACTTCCTCCGTCGATTGCAGGAGGCATGAGAAACCATTCAACGAACGACTTCTGCTAAAGAGGTAATCTTCTTGTCCTCTTTCTTTTCCATGGATTATTTTTCTTCTTCGTTGGTTAAAAAATAGTTTTTGAGTTGGATTTTAGGCTGGTAGGTGCGCATAGGGGCCGCCGCAGGTGGCGTATATCAGGCCTGCGGAAACCATAGGTTTCTACAGGTGGCCTTTGGTTCACCTTCAAAAGTTTTTCACTGCATAAATCTTCACTTCCAGCAGGTGAAACTCAAAATTTATTTATGTGCACTCAACCAATAAAAATTTCCAATGAAGTGAAATAAAGATGTTGACTTCTCTCTATGGTTCCAATGCAGGTTTTTTACTGTCAAAATGTTGGAGTGGAGGGAGAGGGAACATGAGGATGATGATTACGTCGCCGAGAATGACCTGGGCACAGTTAATGCCCTCCGACAATGCGAGCTCCTGAAGTTCTTCAAGATCCAGGGCATGAGGGCTCAACTGAGGTTGCTTGAGTACTTAGTCCACTTGTGGGATGTGGATCAGCAGGTTTTTCATGTGGGAGCCCACATACTCGCTCTAGATATCGACGATATCTATTTTTTGACAGGATTATCATGTCATGGATCCCATGTGACATTAACAGGCGACAGAGGTGGCGGTTTACCAATGAGTGAGTATGTTTGCCGGTATTGTGATCATGAGGCCAAGAGATGTAAGGGCAAAGTTTCCATTAGGGGTGTCCGTGATTTACCCCTATGGACTATCCTATTCACTATATCATGTATGGCGGGGAGTGCATCTCCTCACATGGCCCTCTTGAGTTACTTCCAGTTTGAAGTGGAGTGCATGAAACCCCGTGTATTTAACTGGTGTGACAAGGTTCTTCGCAGTATGAAGAAACAACTGAAAAAGTGCAAGAAAGGTGACTTGAAACAATTAGGGTACAAATCCATTTTAGTGTCCTTCTTCCTCGAGAGGGTTCCTCACTTGCGCTTACAGGTAGAGTGGGGCCTGTCGGCTCCACAAGATCCAAGGATGAAAAGATGGTGTGACCTCATGGCTCAGCACGTGGTGGGCCCTATTGTCAAATGCAATGATGTGTTCTTTGATTGGTTGAGGCCTCAACTACTGATGGTAAATGATTATGCGTATGCCGGTTTAGACTTCAGAGGTGACCTAGACTTGGTTCTACCTAAGGATTCTCAATGGGGGAACTTATGTAAGAAGCACATTTTTGTTTTTATAATGTTTTTGTAAATTTTGAAATATATGTTTTTAATCCGATGACTAATCAAAATCTCTTTTGACAACGTAGATGTAGGACCACACCGGCCTCCAGGTACATCCCCCATCTAGAGACGAGGGGAAGCAACCGAGGTAGCAGGATGGGATGCCGATGATTACGAGGCGATCGAGCAGAACCTGGAGGGGTTGACAACGGATGTTCCCGATATCTCTATCGATGAGATCCCGAGACGATATCAACTCCATACTATAGGCGTATCTGGTTCTCTTAGTCCACTGCTCCGTAGGGTGGCACAAGAAGTTGCGTGTTATCGTGAGAAACATCCTTGATGCTATTTTGTATATGAAGCCATGTGCTTCACATTTTGATATTTGGTCTTCAGACAAAAACACTTTTTGTAAAAACTTTTATCGTTATATATACATGAGGCTTCTACCGACTTACTTTCTTTATATACAAAATGTGATTGGATTTAAAAATGTCTCAAATGTCTGTCTAAGACATAATTAGCTAATGCATCTGTTAATGTATTTAGACATCCAGGAATGTGTTGATATTCAATATAATCAAAATGACATTCCAAAAGGTGAATTCGTAAATATACCCTTAACAAAGTAGGACATCGGATAACATAGACATTACTTAACTGTAGTACTACTAACTGCAAATCAAGTTGTACAACAAGATGACATATTCCAATCAATATTGTCAGTTGCACGACCAAGGAAAACACCATGTAGACTGATTAATTCATTCGTAGGTGCGTAGATTTCCCAAGAAACAGATGCTAAGTTCTGAGTACTACGACTAGTTCCATCGGCGAAGCCAATGTAGGGTAGTGAAGACACCGACATCTGGAAACCAAGCACAACGCAAGGTAAGCAGTTGGGGGTCGAAACCAAATAACAAAAAAACACATGAAAAGTAGCACACAAGAGTATGATACAATAAAAATACAAGCGCTCATGCAAATATAACCTAAGCATAGTACTTCCTCAAGTAAAGACCATTTTTGGGTTCACTCAAAGGAATGCCATCATAATCCACTAACTCATAAGCTCCTTTCTCCAACACTCGTTTGACAA
>ML808665.1:142949-168283 GCA_009831015.1 Picea engelmannii | reverse complement strand
TCTTCTTTTGTATTTGGTTCTGCAGGGTGATCATGTAAGTCTGGAAAAGAGTTCTGAAGGGGCTCTTTGACCTTCTCCCATGCCGAAGATGTTGTATATCTGTATGCAAGAAGATTCAACATTTTATATCATAATGGAGAAAATATGATAAGAGCAAAAGAAACCAATCAAATTTTAGAAGTACAGTTTATCACCTATCATATGATCTCATGCCAAAAAAAATGAAATTGCCCTTCTTTTAATGGATTATTGACAGAGGTAGCATTCAGCAGTGAAACAGGGAATATATATATGTTTGCCAGAAGAACAGATCCCACCTAACTGGCTTCCGAGATTTACTATCATTGGATGTTATAGATTAATTTCACAGTATAAGTAGATTAGACTCCCTAGTTGGGGCTCCACTCTTAAGAAGTTTCCTTCTTAGATAGTGTAGGCTTTAGATGTCAGACTGGTAAGTTGACTTAGGATGATTCTCAAATGGACATTTGCTTGGAGTAATTATGTTGTTGATTCATTTGGAGTTTGTATCTCATGAAAGCCAATAATGACCTGTACTCTTTTTGTTCTAGATGACAAAAAGTGGATTTTTCAATCAGACAAGTATAGATGAGACATTTTTCAACCAGAACCCACTGCCAACAAGCCTGTTCAGTACTCCAGTGGGGTAGTTGTGATAATTAGTGAGAGGTGCCTTCCCCAGGCAGAATGCCCCATTGCCAACATGCATGTTTAGTACCCTGATGAGTTTTCCTAGTCATACCACAGACCGGTACCCGCTGCCAGTAGACATGTTCAGTATCCCGTCGGGTTAGTCTCTTAAACCCTTTTTCCATCAGAGGCTTCTTGTCCAGAGTCACCTATTTTGGTTTTTATTAAAGAGTTCTTTTCACGGTGACAGGGGAGGCTCATCTGAAAACCTTTTTACAGGGTGGGATGGTATTGGGTTGGAAGGCATATACTCTTCTTTTGTATGTCTTTTAAAGATTTGTCTGAAGGAAAAATAAACTTTTATGCACATTATTTCTTTAGAGTAATCCAGATGTGTAATTTTGTCTGAAGTTGTCCATAAGAGAATGACCTAAAGTTCCCTTAGGGTACTGGTAAATTCTCTGCCATAAAAGTTTTGGTAGTGTGCCCATGTTAGAGAGTGTTCATATACTCATATGTTACTCTTTAATAAGATAATCCAATGAATATTATTGAAGTCTGGTTAGGGTGAGATAGTTTCTTATAGGCTAATATATTTTTTCCTTTAAATCATGCTGAAATACTGGGTAAAGGCAACTTCTAGTCTTTAAAGCGGATTATGGTTCTTTGAGCCATCATAGGTAAAGATTGTGTCCCTCTTTTTATTTTGTTTTTAAGCAACAGAACCAAAAGAGATTAAAATTCTTCTCAGCAACAGAACCAAAAGAAATTAAAATACTTCTCAGCAACAGAACCAAAAGAAATTAAAATACTTCTCAGCAACAGAACCAAAAGAAATTAAAATACTTCCCTTTAGTTGTCAACAGAACCAAAAGAAATTATTGCTTCACAAGGGTTGCCATTTGATACTGCATATGGCTTCGTGGTTCCATCTTAAGTGGTTGTTGCATGGCTTCGTTCTTCATATTAATTGACGTAGTATGCTTTGTCAATTAGGTAATATGTCTTGATAGTACTGTAGAAGGACAGACTCTGGTACCGGACCAAAACAAGATTTCTGATACCGAAGCAGAACAAAACATTGTTGATGCCTACAACTGATGTTTTAACAAGTTCGTGAAGGATAAAATAGATTAAAAAAAATTTGCTTACAAAAGAAAAGAAAATTTACGAAAGTAAAACAAAAGGAGGTAAGAGTCTCTTGTTACCTTCAGCTTATTAACAAAATTCAATCCACACCTATGTACAAAAAGTTTCAAATAAACCAATCAATCAATGTGGGTCAGTAGGAGGATCTCCTTCCTTACTGATCATCTGAATGTCTGAATTTTGTAATATACGAGTCAGGAATTCTTCTTTTGACAGAGGTTTGTTGTAAACTCGCAACAGGTGACCATTCACAAGTAGTGGTGTATGTTGTTCATCAATTGTCTTTATCCTGATTAAACCATTATCGTAGATAGTGTCAATTTCATAAGGTCCTATCCAATGGGTGGTTAACTTACCTTTGAAGTTCTTGAATCTGCTGTCATACAATAGGGCCCAATCTCCTTGTTGAAATTTTTTCTTTTTGAGATACTTGTCATGCCATTTTGTTCTTTGTTCTTGAATGAGGGTAGTTCTTTGAAGTGCTTCCTGCCTGGTTTCATCCAATTCATTAAGCTGCAAGAGTCTTTGTTATTGGGCTTCATCCAAGTTCATGCCAACTTGTACTGCAGTCTTGAAGGTTTTGATCTGGAATTCTATGGAAAGAAGCACCTGCTTCCCATACACCAACTCATAGGGTGTATGTCCTGTTGTATTCCTCCAGGTGATTCTATAAGCCCGTAAGGCTTCTAATAATCTATCAGCTCAATCCTTATGGTGCAGCTGTACTGTTTTGGTAAGAATGGACTCAATAACTTTGTTGGTATATTCTACTTGTCCATTTGCCTGTGGATGATAGGGTGTAGATTTCCTGTGTTTGATTTGGTACTATTCTGTAACAGCTTTGACTAGATGAGAGGTAAATTGAGTTCCCTGATCAGTCACAATTTCTCGCAGTACACCAGATCTAGTAAAGATATCATTAAAAAGGAAATCTACCACTGTTTGTTCACTTGCAGCTAGTAAAGCTTTTGCTTCAACCCATTTAGTCATTTAGTTAGTGCATACAAGTATATACTTTTTCTTTTTAGATGCAGGGTTAATGGGCCCTATAAAATCTAATGCCCATTTCTTGAATGGTTCAATGACTGCTTGGTCTTGAAGTGGCATTTGGTCTTGTGTAGTAGGCTTACCCCTTTGTTGGCATTCATCACAATTGGATACATAGGTTTTAGCATCTCTGAAAATATGGGGCCAGTAGTAACCAGATTGCAGAACTTTGTAAGCGGTCCTTTTGTCTGTGAAGTGTCCTCCACAAGGGCCATCATGGTAGGCTTGTAAAATATCATGAATTTCATCTTCCCTTACACATCTCCTGATCACCAAATCTGGTCCTGTTTTGTAGAGGCAATCATCGTGCCACATGTAATTTGCACTTAGTTGAATTACTTTCTATTTTTTTCTAGGAGACAATTTCTTAGTCATATTCCCTATCACAAGATAGTTAGTTGCATCTGCATACCAAGGAGTGAATGTAGAAATAGCAAACAAATTTTCATCGGGAAATTTATCTTCTACTGGTGCGTTATCTCCCAGATGAATCATTCTAGATAAGAAATCAACCACAAGATTATCTTTACCAGGTCTATCAATAATGTTGATATTAAACTCTTGTAATAATAAGAGCCATCGTGTAACTCTAGGATTGTTTACAGGTTTGTTCATTAAGAATTGGATGGATGAATGATCAGTGTGTACAAAAGCTTGATATCCTGTAATATAGTGTCTAAATTTATTGATAGCATGGACTACAACTAGCAATTCTTTTTCTGTGACCGTATAATTAACTTCAGCTGGAGACAAATTTTTACCGACGAAGTAAATAGCATAGGGCATTTGATTTTCTCTTTGTCCAAGGACTTCCCCAAGGGCTGTGTCTGAGGCATCGGTACAGATATGAAAAGGAAGGGACCAATTTGGTCCTCTTAATACAAGGGTAGTTGACAATTTCTGTTTCAGAATATCAAAAGATATTTGGCATTCATCATCCCACTTTAATTCGGCTTCTTTAGATAATAATTTGAATAAAGGGGTAGCTAGGCTTGTAAAATTCAGAATGAATCTTCTATAGTAGCCAACATTTCTTAAAAAGCTACGGACTTCCTTTTGTGAGGAAGGTATTCTAATTTGTGTGATGATATAAATTTTTGCCGGATCAACTCTCATGCCAGAATGAGAAATGTGATGTCCCAAAACAATACCTTCAGTGAGCATCATTTTTTGTTTTTTATTACTTAAGGAAAGATTATTTTCCTTACACCTAATCAAGATTTTTTCTAAACTAGCCAATGCTTCCTGGAAGTCTTGTCCATGGACTGTAAAGTCATCCATGTAGACTTCCACACAATCATTGGTCAAGTCAGAAAAAATGGTCAGGACAACTCTTTGAAAAGTGGATGGGGCATTGCAAAATCCGAAAGGGAGCACCATATAAGCATATGTGCCCCAAGGGCAGGTGAAAGTGGTCTTTTCCTGGTCTTCGGGTGCTATTTGTATCTGGTTGTAACCACTAAACCCATCCAAGAACGAAAAATACTTCTTTCCGGACATGGTATCCAACACCTGATCAATAAATGGTAAAGGAAAGTAATCCCTATGGGTGGCTTTGTTTAACTCCCAGAAGTCTACACATATCCTCCACTTACCATTTTTCTTGGGAACTATGACAAGTGGAGATACCCATTGACTATCCGAAATGGGGTATATGAGATTGGATCGAAGGAGTTTTTGCAATTCTTCTTTTACAATATCTTTAAGGGCTAGATTCATTCTTCGCTGAGGCTGTCTAACTGGTCTGATTTGGTCATTAGTGTAGATATGATGTGTGCATGTGTCAGTGTAAATGCCTTTCATGTCTGCATAATCCCATGCAAAGGCATCAAATTGTCTTTGGAGCATCTCAATCACTTGTGTCTTTTGTTCTGGTTCCAAAATAGAGTTGATATACAAAGGTTTTCCTGGGCTAATCTCAACAAGTTCAATAGTTTCTTCCTTGTCTGAGGAGGTTGGTGATAAAGTATATAATTGAGTGATATCAGGGTGCCAAGTTTGTTGAAATTCGGAACTAAAAACATGTGATAATTCTTTAAAAGACCTTGGGTATTCAATGCAATTTGTGTCAGCCAAAAATAAGCTTAAGACTTGTTCATCTGATTGTTCTTGTATTCCTCTTACTTGTTCAAGTGTTAACAGAGGTCTGATGCAATCTTCCTCTCCATAAGGGTTTTCTAACCAAATAGGTATTTCCTGTGCTGGTTGGGCGGGAGGGAAGAGGACAAGTTTTTGGCTATGTGTGCCATTGGATATAGTCATCTCACCAGACCGATAGCTGATAAAGGCATCTGTTGTGGCCAGCCAAGGGCGGCCAAGAACCACAGGGTGTCCTGGTTTGGAGGATGATTTAGAATAGATGACTAAAAAGTCTATTGGATATTCCCAAGAATCTAGAGTGACTGTGACATCATCTAGACTTCTTGCAGGGCTAATGACTGACTTATCTGCCAACTCAATCATGGTTTGGGTTGGTCTTAACTGGTTGATTTGGAGCTTTTGCATAGTGTCAAAAGGCATTACATTAATAGATGCACCCAAATCAATGAGTGTGTTTGGTAGAGAAATGCCATTAATTTCGACAGTTACTACTGGATTTCTAGGGTCATTATATTTGTATGGCATTTCAGAAATAAATTCAGATAATTGTCCCACTACCTGAACAAAGGGAGGTTCCTTCTTCTTCCTTCCTGGTTTCTTAATGCAAAGATCCCTTATAATTTTGGCGTATATAGGGATATCCTTAATGGCTTGTAGCAGAGGTATTTTTATGCACACATTTCGTAATTCATCTTCTATATCTCTGTGCAAGGGTGGGTCGGGTTTCTTCACTAATAGTCTTTATGGGTAAGGTGGGAGATTAATTTGTTGAGGTACTCGTACAGACTGAGAAGTGATTGGGATAGGAGGAGAGGCCTCTTCTTCTGCAGGGGTGGTTTGAGTGTTTTCTTCCTCAGAATGATTATCATTTTCTTTCTGAATTATTACTGCAGGATTTGATTGGTTTACAACTTTCCCCGATCGTAGTTGAATTTCATAGGTGGGGAAGGTTTGAACTTCTGTATTCTGCATAGGGTGGGTGGGTCGATTATTGGGGTTAGAGATTGGTTGGGCAGGGATTGTTGTTGGTCCTGGAGGATTGTGGACAGCTTGGTTTTGTGGTTGTTGATTGGCATTTATAGATATTTGCTGCTGTTGATTAGGATTCAAGGGGGTTGTAAGTTGTTGTTGTATAGGAGGTGGTGTTATCTCCTAAACTAGCACAGTCGAAATTATCATTTTAGGTGATAGGGAGAAGTCCAAAAATTTATTTCTAAATTTTTTCAAGCTTGTTAGACAGTCTATTTCTGTAAATAAACTTGAAACAAACATCGGATTTGGTTTTGTCAAGAAAAAGAGAGAATCTCAGGTTTCAGTGGTTTAGGCGGGCCTGAAAAGCGCTCATTAACCACCAAAAGTCGTGGTTTGCGGTAGTTAAGAGGCAAAAATAAAGGCCTAGTTAACTACCGAAAAGCTTTCAACATGCAAAAAGAAAAGCCCATGCTTTCACACGAGCTAGCTGTCAGTTGGCGTAATCATGAAGACATAACCACCGAAACTCGATCGATTTGGTGAGGTAGGAGGTTATTATTACATCTTATTGGGATATTGATGCTCTGTTGTCCTCTTTAACCACTATTTGTCATTTCATATGAAGGCTCGGCATAACACATAATTTTATGAGTTGATTTTCGGCTAACTGTATTGATTAGTCACATGGCCTTTCAAAACTTCAAGTCCCGGGAGGATATGTTAATAATGACTCCATTTAATCATTCTTTCCAATCCATTCATTTAGAAATCAAATCCGAAATTGTGTGTATTAGATGGAATCCCGTGATTTCATTAACAAACCCAACTCTACAGTCAATTGTTGTTATTACTAGAAGAAGCTCGAGTCCTGTTGCTGGTCACCAAGCCATCTGTCATTCAATTCGAAGAAGGCCCGAGTCATCAGGTAGTTTAGATTCTCTCAAGTTTCAGTTCAATTATATATGTTACATGAAGTTGAAGTCTCAGCTATAATCCAGCCTCAATTGTCGGTTAGAATCTGTTGAAGATTTGGTTTATGTGAATCAAACTTTGAGTCACCCTGCTCTATGCCTTATATCTCGACATACACTCTCTGTTCCTCCTAAACTATAGGTGTTTGTCTCCCTAGATCGCAGATATTTTGCTAAATTGCAGGGACAAGTCAACTAAATCAATCAGATGCCGAAAGCTGGGCCTACTCTCAGGTCTGAGTTAGATGGAACGTGGTATCTAGAGGCACACCCAGAGGTGGCCGACTTTTTCAGATTGGTTGGTGTGTTCTCATACTGTGAGAATCTTGAAGACTTTCACCAACAACTCTCGGAAGCATTTGCACTATCTTACGATGGAAGGAGGGTTGTAATAGGCAAGGAAGAGTTTATAGTGCACAAGACATCCATTGCAGAAATCACCGGTCTACCTAGGACGGGTGAGTGCTGG
Organism: Picea engelmannii; assembly: GCA_009831015.1. NCBI lineage: Eukaryota > Viridiplantae > Streptophyta > Pinopsida > Pinales > Pinaceae > Picea > Picea engelmannii. The sequence goes on along the minus strand of ML808665.1, from coordinate 160,924 downwards.
TTCAAGACTACTCTACCAACATACATTGAATTCAGATCCTATCTGCAACCTCAACATAAAACTCTCATCTGGAAGAAGGACATCCCAATGTCATTTCTGGAGACAAAGTGGCAGGATTTTCTCAAGGCCATTTTTGCATACATTACCTGTGAAGGCAGGTATAATAGGGTTATGTTCTATCATTTTAAGATTTTGAATCATTTCACTGGGAGGTCACCTATTAACCTACCCTTCTACCTTCACAAGGCACTCACCAAGATGGCCCGACAAGTTAAAGTAAAGCCTACCAAAGTGGCTAGCAGGCTGTCTCACCAGGGTTTAATCACACTGATTGTTAAGGAATCCTTGAAGAAGAAAGAGGTTGATTGGAATCATTTCCTGTTTTGGAATGAGTTCCCAACAGATCTACAACAAGATAACAAGGGAAAGAAGTCTGCTACAAAGAAGTCCCTTACTCCTAAGAGCAGTCGAAGAAAGAGGAGGGCTATTTCACCTCCAAAAGAGCCAACATAGTCATCCTCTGCCAAAAGAAAAAGAACTAAAAGGAAATTAAATTTTGGCATAGAGGGTGAGCAGACCGAGGATCTTGCTGAAGGAGATAACCCTCTGAACTTACCATACAGTGACTCAGAGCTAGAGCACGAGTCAGCTGAGACATAGGGTGACGAATAGGCTGAGCAAGTTGCAAAAGATTATCCCAACTTGCCCTCACCAACTCCTCCAGGTGAACACAGTCAACCATTAGCAGAAGCTTCTTCAAGCAAACCTAAAGCTTCCAAGACTTAGAAAATCAATAAAATTCTGAAATAGATCTATGAGATGGAAGTTTTAGAAAGAGTCATTACAAAGACAAATGCAGAGTTAACTGAAAGAAATGCAGAACTTTATAACATTAACCAAAATATCAAGGAAAAGCATGATAAAATAAAGGGCAGAAACAAGGTGTTGATAAGAGAGAATATGAAGCTATACAAGCAGCTTAGACTTCTGAGGCTAGAGATAAAAGAATCCCAACCTCCAGCTCAAGATCATTTAGGGTTAGAAACCCTAGAAGAATTGGCTACTTCAATATAGAAGGAAATAGAGCCTCCTACACAATAGATTGAGGTTTCTAGCCCTGTAAAAGGAGGAGGAGCATCACCAAAAGAACCATGAACACTCAGCAAAGCATCAAGGTAATTAATTTTTGCAATTTTGAAGTTTTGGACAGAGCTAAGCTTTCGGTGGTTTAGGCGAACAGGACGACTATTCATTAACCACCGAAAGCAGAGCTTTTCTGTGGTTAATACACCTAGAATTCCTCTGTGTTAACCACCGAAACCTGTCACTGGCCAGAGAAAGCTAAATTTTGCCCAGATCGAAGTTTTATTAAACCAAATCCCTTGAAGACTTTTTTAAAGGATAGATATTGAATTATAAAGTCATATCTAAGATCCACTTTTGATGTAAAAGAGTTATAAGAGGTATACAAGTTGGTTTTGGTACCTATTTTTGTGGCAACGAATTAGGGATTTTTCCAAACTCAACAAATTCAAATCTTATCTCCTTCAAGAGTCATCAAATAGCCTGGGAAGGCTATTCTGCACTGCACAAGGACTCTACATCATTTGAAGACCATGAAATGTGAAATTGACCTCATTTTGAGGATCATTCCTTATCTTTTGTAATCTAGTTTTTGACTTTCTATATTTAGTATTTCTGATCCACTCTTTCAGGATCTGAATACTGTATTGTAAGGCTATAAAGCCAAAGAAATTTGGGGCACCAAGGGGGTTCAATCCTGGATACATTTTGCTATTGTACTAAGACTCTTATATTGATAATAGAATCATAGTCTTCTTTTGTTGCCAATGTCAGATTTGTTCATACACTTCATTATTTTGTACTTTATTTCAGTTTAGCTCATCTTCTAAGAACTGTCATCTTCTTATTAAGCTCATGAACTCGAATTAAAGGAATTCTTACTATCTTGTATGACCCTACACACTGTTGTACTTGGTTATCTAGACTAGTGTTCTTCATACCCTATTTCAATTACTCTGTCTGATCATTGATTTCTAAAAGCACTGTCTTATTCGAATGCATGATAAGTTGTTCTTCTCATTAGCCATTGAGTTATCCCATTGATCCAAGCCTACCAAATTTACCATATTCTTGAGTTACCAAGCATCTTTGGCCTACAACCCCAAAGAGTTTCTTGGAGTGATAACAAATTGGCGTTGTTGTCGGGGAGAGGAGATCGAAGCTCAGCTTCCTTGGGAGGCGACATAGATCTGATCTTTGATGATAGACAAAGGTTGGACACTACATTGGTTGTAATCATCTATCTGGCGACTCCATGAAGGACGGATTCAGTGGGGACTCCACTGTATTAAAATGTCAAAAGCGTTTGTTGCTCTTTTGGCTCGGAGGTTTGCACCTCTTGACTTCTCTTCAGTTCCTGGTTTTCCCATCCAGTACCTGATATGTCGGAATGGGGAGATTTTCTGCCTAGCTTCAAAGAGAGCAAAGAAGACAATCCTGCAAAACACCTCATCAAGTTTCATGAGTGCATGGATCTATTAGATCTGCAGCATGAAGATGTTCGTATGAATATGTTCATGTTTTCATTGTATGGTGATGCACGTCAGTGGTATTTTTCTTTACCTCCTTCCAACATTTCATCATTGAAGGATTTTTGCAAAGAATTCACTGAGCACTGCAAAAGGTATTTTTCAGATGAGTTTGCATTTGATAATTGTTGTGATGAATATGAATTACATTGTAAGCTTGAAGATGTAAATCTAGAAAGAGCTCCCCCTCATAATATGCCACATCCCTTTAATGATCTTTCAGATGTTGTGTTTTCCCATCAACATGAACTACAAATGGATAATAAATAAGATGAATGCTCTCTTACCATCCTCAAGTCTGATTGTTATGAATTCGAAGAACTAGTTTCTTTAGCTACACAGAGAGATGATCATAAATGTATATATGATGTGGTTAATGATAGCTTCGAAGAGTATGTTGCAACAGGGGACATCTATCATTGTAACCAAAATATTGGTGATCTTCAGATGGATAACCATAGCATTGATTCTTTTGACATTGTATCAAATGCATCCACTGACTTACTTTGTCATGAAGATGAGATTGTCCCCTTTGAAAAACCCAAAGGTGATTATCAGATTGATAAATTAGCGGGTGACAGTCTCAGATCTACAACAGATTCTAAGGGCAACTCTCCGCTTTCAGATTTGCAGTTCAAGAGAAATGGTAGTGACTATGAAGAACACGATTTTTAGAAAAAATCTAATCTTCAAGAAAGACAACAAGAGGATTATATTTCTCCATATGTATCTTACATGTCAATGTCAGATGAGAAGGATGAATATGATGAGGTAAAAGATGATATTTTTTCAAATCTATTTCAAGATCCTATTGCTGATGACTCTATGCTTGAATCTTCATATCTATTGTTAGAAATTGTTCTTGATGTTCCCATATTTGATAAATATGGTGATGAGGAAGAAGACTTTAAGTCTTGGGAAGGATTGTTGACTACTAAAATTTCATCTAGTCCTACTTTTTCACGAAGAGATGATCAGAGATGTTGTCATAAAGATCAGATTGCCTCCTCTGAAAACTCTGAATATGTTGAACAGAATGACACATCAGTAGAAGACAGTTTCAAACCTGCAATAGATAGTAAGGACAACTTTCAGTTTTTTGATTGCAGCACACACGAAGAAGAGGATGACGAGGACAACTTAGAGTTTCCAGATTTGCAAAGACTGTTTAATCTTCAGCTAGAACACCAGGAAAATTGCAGCATATATGAAAAGGAAGATGACGAGCAGAAAGGTTCAGGTCAGAAATTGAGTTTGTATTTTTCTTCAACAGAGATCAAGCAGTCTACATTCAGCATTGAGTTTTGTTAAGGAAAAGAAGAGTAGCATTACTGTCAGTTGGATCAGCAACTCAAAGAGGTATTTCATTGTGACTTTAATGACCCTTTTGCCAACTATTTGGAATCTTTGAACAATATATGTGTTAAATTATTTTTATCACTTGGAAATTGGCTTGATCGTCTGTTCAAACCTCTTTGTTTTTGGCTATCCCTTCCATTGTTGTTCGGGTCAAGATCTAGCATGATGTCAGTAAATCATTTCCTTACATGGCTTCATTGGAAGCATGACTTCACTTGATAAGAGGCAGTATAGTTGGTTAGTGTAGGAGTAGGTAGAAGAATAAGCTCGTCATACGAGCAGTTAGATTTTTTTTCAGTTGTTGAGTTCATGAATAAGCAGACATGCTACAGACAAGCTAGAGGCAGGCTTGCAGAGGAACAGTTGCATAGGCCACATGACTCCATAGCCCAATAGATAAGGTGACTAGAACTACTTGTTCTTGGAACCTCACTGGGAGGATTCCATCCCTGAGTAGGTGCCAGATATTATCTCCTAAACTAGCACAGTCAAAATTATCATTTTAGGTGATAGGGAGAAGTCCAAAAATTTATTTCTAAATTTTTTCAAGCTTGTTAGACAGTCTATTTTCTGTAAATAAACTTGAAACAAACATCGGATTTGGTTTTGTCAAGAAAAAGAGATAATATCAGGTTTTGGTGGTTTAGGCGGGCCTGAAAAGCGCTCATTAACCACCGAAAGTCGTGGTTTGTGGTAGTTAAGAGGCAAAAATAAAGGCCTAGTTAACTACTGAAAAGCTTTCAACGTGCAAAAAGAAAACCTCGTGCTTTCACATGAGCTAGCTGTCAGTTGGTGTAATCATGAAGACATAATCACCGAAAATCGATCGATTTGGTGAGGTAGGAGGTTATTATTACATCTTATTGGGATATTGATGCTCTGTTGTCCTCTTTAACCACCATTTGTCATTTCATATGAAGGCTCGGCATAACATAGAATTTTATGAGTTGATTTTCGGCTAACTGTATTGATTAGTCACATGGCCTTTCAAAACTTCAAGTCCCGGGAGGATATGTTAATAATGACTCCATTTAATCATGCTTTCCAATCCATTCATTTAGAAATCAAATCCGAAATTGTGGATTAGATGGAATCCCATGATTTCATTAACAAACCCAACTCTACAGTCAATTGTCGTTATTACCAGAAGAAGCTCGAGTCCTGTTGCTGGTCACCAAGCCATCTGTCCTTCAATTCGAAGAAGGCCCGAGTCATCAGGTATTTTAGATTCTCTCAAGTTTCAGTTCAATTATATCTGTTACAAGAAGTTGAAGTCTCAGCTATAATCCAACCTCAATTACCGATTAGAATCTGTTGAAGATTTGGTTTATGTGAATCAAACTCCGAGTCACCCTGCTCTGTGCCTTATATCTCGACATACACTCTTTGTTCCTCCTAAACTTTAGGTGTTTGTCTCCCTAGATCGCAGATATTTTGCTAAATTGCAGGGACAGGTCAACTAAATCAATCAAATGTCGAAAACTGGGCCTACTCTCGGGTTTGAGTTAGATGGAACGTGGTATCTAGAGGCACACCTAGAGGTGGCTGACTTTTTCAGATTGGTTGGTGTGTTCTCATACTGTGAGAAGCTTGAAGACTTTCACCAACAACTCTCGAAAGCATTTGCACTATCATACGATGGAAGGAGGGCTGTAATAGGCAAGGAAGAGTTTATAGTGGACGAGGCATCCATTGCAGAAATCACCGGTCTACCTAGGACGGGTGAGTGTTGGTTCAAGACTACTCTACCAGCAGACATTGAATTCAGATCCTATTTGCAACCTCAACATAAAACTCTCATCTGGAAGAAGGAAATCCCAATGTCATTTCTGGAGACAAAGTGGTAGGATTTGCTCAAGGCAATTTTTGCATACATTACCTGTGAAGGCAGGTATAATAGGGTTATGTTCTATCATTTTAAGCTTTTGAATCATTTCACTGGGATGTCACTTATTAACCTACCCTTCTACCTTCACAAGGCACTCACCAAGATGGCCCGACAAGTTAAAGTAAAGCCTACCAAAGTGGCTAGTAGGCTGTCTCACCAGGGTTTAATCACACTGATTGTTAAGGAATCCTTGAAGAAGAAAGAGGTTGACTGGAATCATTTCCTGTTTTGGAATGAGTTCCCAACAGATCTACAACAAGATAACAAGGGAAAGAAGTCTTCTACAAAGAAGTCCCTTACTCCTAAGAGCAGTTGAAGAAAGAGGAGGGATATTTCACCTCCAAAAGAGCCAACAGAGTCATCCTCTGCCAAAAGAAAAAGAACTAAAAGGAAATTAAATTTTGGCATAGAAGGTGAGGAGACCGAGGATCTTGCTGAAGGAGATAACCCTTTGAACTTACCATACAGTGACTTAGAGCCAGAGCACGAGTCAGCTGAGACACAAGGTGATGAATAGGCTAAGCAAGTTGTAGAAGATTATCCCAACTTTCCCTCACCAACTCCTCCAGGTGAACACAGTCAACCATTAGCAGAAGCTTCTTCAAGCAAACCTAAAGCTTCCAAGACTCAGACAATCAATAAACTTCTGAAACAGATCTATGAGATGGAAGTTTTAGAAAGAGTCATTAAAAAGACAAATGTAGAGTTAACTAAAATAAATGCAGAACTTTATAACATTAACCAAAATATCAAGGAAAAGCATGATAAAATCAAGGACAGAAACAGGGTGCTGATAAGAGAGAATATGAAGCTGTATAGGCAACTTAGACTTCTGAGGCTAAAGATAAAAGAATCCCAACCTCCAGCTCAAGATCATTCAGGGCTAGAAACCCTAGAAGAATTGGCTACTTCAATAGAGAATGAAACAGAGCCTCCTACACAACAGATTGAGGTTTCCAGCCCTGTAAAAGGAGGAGGGGCATCACCAAAAGAACCATGAACACTCAGCAAAGCATCAAGGTAATCAATTTTTGCAATTTTTAAGTTTTGGACAAAGCTAATCTTTCTGTGGTTTAGGCGAACAGGACGACTGTTCATTAACCACCGAAAGCAGAGCTTTTCGGTGGTTAATACACCCAAAATTCCTCTGTGTTAACCACCGAAACCTTCCACTGGCTAGAGAAAGCTAAAATTTGCCCAGATCGAAGTTTTATTAATTCAAATTGCTTGAAGACTTTTTTAAAGGATAGATATTGAATTATAAAGTCATATCTAAGATCCACTTTTGATGTAAAAGAGTTATAAGAGGTATACAAGTTGGTTTTGGTACCTATTTTTGTGGCAACGAATTAGGGCTCTTTCCAAACTCAGCAAATTCGAATCTTATCTCCTTCAAGAGTCATCAAACAGCCTGTGAAGGCTATTCTGCACTGCACAAGGACTCTACATCATCTGAAGACCATGAAATGTGAAATTGACCTCATTTTGAGGATCATTCCTTATCTTTTGTAATCTAGTTTTTGACTTTCTATATTTAGTATTTCTGATCCACTCTTTCAGGATCTGAACACTGTATTGTAAGGCTATAAAGCCAAAGACATTTGGGGCACCAAGGGGGTTCAATCCTGGATACATTTTGCTATTGTACTAAGACTCTCATCTTGATAATAGAATCACAGTCTTCTTTTGCAGTCAATGCCAGATTTGTTCATACACTTCATTATTCTGTACTTTATTTTAGTTTAGCTCAGCTTCTAAGAACTGTCATCTTCTTATTAAGCTCATGAACTCGAATTAAAGAAATTCTTACTATCTTGTATGACCCTACACACTGTTGTACTTGGTTATCTAGACTAGTGTTCTTCATACCCTATTTCAATTACTCTGTCTGATGATTGATTTCTAAAAGCATTGTCTTATTTGAATGCATGATAAGTTGTTCTTCTCATTAGCCATTGAGTTATCCCATTGATCTAAACCTACCAAATTTACCATATTCTTGAGTTACCAAGCATCTTTGGCCTACAACCCCAAAGAGTTTCTTGGAGTGATAACCTGTGGGAGTAAAGCTTGCATCTGTGGTGGGTTGAATCCAGGTAGTAATTGGGAAATGTTTGCAGGGTACTGTGGATATGTAGGGTAAGAGAGATTTCCATACATAGGTCCCCTCCAACCTTGTTTCCAAGGTTGATTTTGCTGAGGTGTCCATTGTGAATAGGTCACTGGGGAAGGACCCCATTGTTGTTGTTGCTATTGTGTATTAGGATCATAAAATGTATTGGGATTTTGGGCTCTCCAAGGTCTTCTAGAAGGGTATGGTTGTTCTTGTGAGACTCCACCTCCCCTATACATGGCTTGTAGTTCAAGCAAGGTTGGACACTAAGATGTGGGGTGTTCTAGTGTACACAGACCGCATATTTCTATGACATTTGATGGGCATTCTTTCTCGCTGTTGTGCTTCTTTCGGCATCTATGACAAAATATTGCTAAAGCATCTTCTTCTTGTTTCTTTTTCAGTTTCAGAGTATCTAACTGGTTACTTATTGTGCTCAAGATGTCTGTTTTAAAGTTCTCCAATAAGTTTCCTAACTCAGTTTTGGTGACAGTCCCTGAGCTTTGTTTTGTATTTCTGCTAAAAGGATCTCTTGGTCCTTTGCCTGTTTTAGCTTGTCCTCTTGAGTATCTCCTACAGTAATCTACAATTTCTGAAAAAGGTTTTTGGTGTACATCTCCTGAACTCAACAAGTTTAAAACTTCTATGCAATCATCTCTGAGACCTTTCAAGAATACAGTTCTTACTACAGTTGGGTCTGTGGTGAATAGTTTTGACTTTTGATAGTTTTATAAGAACCTTTCTAAGTAGTCTTTAGGGCTTTCATCTTCTGTTTGCTACATTTAAAAAATGTCGTTTTTAACACTATTCTTACAATAGTCTTGGTATTTTCATAAAAATGTGTCTTTCATTTGATCCCAAGAAAGGATTGTATTTTCTCCTAAGCTCATGAACCATCTTAAGGCTGTATCTTTCATTGTAGCAGGAAAAAGCTTAAGTTTTTGGGCATCGTCTGAGTAGTTATAGCTTCTACATAATATGTCAAATTTGAATAAAAATAAATCTGGATCTTCAGTTGACATACCTCTGAAAGTGGGTAACGATGATTGTGGGATATTCTTCATGATGAGGTTTCTGGAAATATCCAAGATTGGAAACCCAAAGGTCTCAGTTTCTGTGGCTGCATTTCCTTCTTCTTCTGCCATTCTACTGATGGATGGTTCAGAAACTGGATTTTCCGTGTCTCCTAAACATTTTGCCCGTCCCAATACTAATTCTTCCGTTTTAGGTTCTCCTTCTGGAGCCTCACTGGCTCTTTTTGAATTTTCTGTTGGTGGAATTTTTCTTGCACCAGTGTCAGTGTGATTAGTGGGGGGGTTGTTTTTGAATCTTTGGAGCTTACAAATCTACCCTATTTATCTCTATATCTATGCATTGTCACACACCCACTATGGGAGATAAGATTTTTCACCTTTTTCTTTCTTCTTCGTTGTCGAGGGTCAGAGTTCCCAAATTCTTATGAGGTTTTGGCGTAGGCTAGGTCTTCCAATCAGGACCTTCACCCAACTAATTCACAGGTTATTTTGTTGAAAATCCGTCGTGTACAATTCACGCACCAAGTGTAGGATTTACTTCCACGTGTCCATCGGTTGTGATCCCGGGCTAAGTCAAGAGGCGCCTTTCGCATTTTGGGACTTCGGTCACAAGGAGTTAGAAATGCATGGAAGCCAAATCCTTCGACACCCTGACACCCGAAATCCTAGTCAAACCAAGACTTATCCGGGATTTCACCTATCGGGACTTCGCGTACCGAGATTTCGCGATGTATGGAGACGAGGGTTCATACCTTTCGGTTTCCTGGGTGTCGCAACACCGAAGCCCATATATCTACTAGGCTCATTTCGGTGTTTCGCGAGTTGGGAGTTCGCAATGTGCAATGGCAAGGGATCTTGTAACTGAGTTTCCTGGGAGTCGAAGATCCAAAGCTCATGTATATACGCTACGCTCATTTCGGGGTTTCGCAAGTCAAGATTTCGTGATGTGCGATGGCAAGAAGTCTCGCATTTGAGTTTCCTGGGAGCCGAAACTCTGAAGCTCATGTATATACTCTACGCTCATTTCGGGGTTTCGCAAGTTGGGATTTCGCGATGTGCGATGGCAAGAAGTCTTGCATCTGAGTTTCTCGGGAGCCGAAACTCCGAGACACCGATATATGTGTATATATATATATATATATCTATACACAACGCTAAGTTCTTTTCGGGGTTTCGCAAGTTGGATTTCGCAACTGGCGAATACAAGGAACTGGCCCTTGGGTTTCCCGGTTACCGAAACACCGAAACACCAAGACTTATCCACGCTAGACCTTTCCGGGGTTTCATACTTCGGGATTTCGTGACTAGCAGTTCCAAGAGAACTTGCCCTTAAGTATCCCGGGTGCCGAAACATAAAAAAAACAAGACTGTAATCCCCGCTGGACCATTTCCGGGTTTCACTGATCGGGATTTCGGGACTGGTGAGTACAAGGGAACTTGCCCTTAGGTGTCCCGGGTACCGAAACGCCGAAACATCACCACTCATCCATACTAGTTCATTTTGGGGTTTCTCTAATCAGGATTTTGGGACTGGTGAGTACAAGGGAACTTACCCTTAGGTATCCCGGGTATCGAAATGCCAAAACATCACCACTCATCCATGCTAGTTCATTTCGGGGTTTCTCTAATCGGGATTTCGGGACTGGTGAGTACAAGGGAACTTACCCTTAGGTGTCCCGGGTACTGAAATGCCAAAACATCACCACTCATCCATGCTTGCTCATTTCGGGGTTTCGCTAATCGGGATTTCGGGACTGGTGAGTACAAGGGAACTTACCCTTAGGTGTCCCGGGTACCGAAACGCTGAAACATCACCACTCATCCATGCTAGTTCATTTCGGGGTTTCGCTAATCGGGATTTTGGGACTGGTGAGTACAAGGGAACTTACCCTTAGGTGTCCCGGGTACCGAAACGCCGAAACATCAGATTTTAATCACGCTATACTCATTTCGAGGTTTTGCAAGTCGGGATTTCGCGTCTAGAAAATACAAGAAAACTGACCCTTGGGTTTCCCGGTTGCCGAAACACCGAAATACCGATCTTTAAGAGAGCCACTCTCTCTCGTGCAAGGTTTTCAAACTTAGGCCTTAAAGTCCTTCATCGAGTTCCTGGGCAGATTTTCACCAGGTTTTATGACCAGACTGAGAGGTCTTCTTAAATCCCTGAGTTGTTAACATCTGTGATAGATAATAAGCAAATTCAGGATTTTACCAAGGCGGTAGTCCTTTTAGGGAACTTACCCTGGCTCTAGAATGTAAGGGAATGATCCTGAAAGGGTGTCCCTATGGGGAATCTATCCAAGGCAGGATGAGAGGTAATTAAGGGAAACAAATCTCCCGAGAGAAGACTTGAAAGCTAACTTCGTTCAAATACACACACACACACACACACACACACACACACATATATACACTGAATGTGGTCATTCCAACTTAAGCATGCAACCATCATTTCCGATCAAAACACCATGCAGACATTTCTACATAGAAACCATTCATAAGTGTTCAAACCATGAGCATATATTCCAAGATATTCAATGCAAGACACAAGATATAAACACTTATCAGAAAACACCAGGTGATGCAACTGCTGAGAGGGGTGCTCATTTCCACCAAACCGTAGGCTCAACGACTCCGAATGGATTTACCACTAGCCACCCCCGAGCTTAGACCACGATGCTGTGAGACTGGGTCTTTGTTTCGTCAGAAGTCGAGAACGAAGGTTACTCTCCTTCTTCTTTACTTATCAATCACTCTGTATATTTCCAGAGTCCTTCTGATTTCTCCCCTCTTGCGATCTCTGTCGCGACTGCCTCCTCCCACACCTCTTTCCTATCTTTTCTTTTTCGGCAAGGTTGCGTGTGGCACGAATTTCTCCACGGTGATCAAGTCTGAGGCTTCCACAGATGGGCGGTTCACCCCCATCCCTCATTAACTCATGAGGAGCCTTTTCACCTACCAACCTGGCGAGTAATTCATTTCGGGGCCAGCGAGCCACTCTTGATCGTCGGGCTAGTGAAGACCAAATACGGTATTGGTTTTGGTGGAAGTTAACGCCACCATTCTAGGTGCCTTCCACCACCTTTCATCAGCCATCGTGGTCTCTTTTCAGCACATCCCCCTCCTAGCAGTCATGCAACATATATTCATACCATTATTTACATTCGTCGACCTTTTATACTAAGGTCCATTCAAAATCACACATTCACATCTTTGAGTCTGCCATAGTTCTTGGCCAGTATAGTTATTTTTACAGACGGGGGGAAACAAGGTGTTACAATTCCCTCCACCTTAAAGGAACATTGTCCTCGATGTTCTATCAATCTATATGACATGTATGTACAGAGGTAAACAAAATCGGATATGCCTATTTCATGGCATCCTCTATTTCCTATGTAGCCTCATCTGGGCCAAAATGTCTCCACTGCACCTTGACTTGTGCAATGGTTTGGTTCCGGAGTGGGGTTTCCTTTCTATCCAGTATGCATTGAGGTTTTGGTAGGAATTCTCCCTCCGGTTCCACCTGGATCACAGACCAATCAATTATATGATTAGAATCATGTACATATTTCTTCAATAAGGAAACATGGAAAACATTATGTGCTTTTACTGTGGGAGGAAGTGCTAGCCTATAGGCTACATGTCCCACTCTATCTAGAACCTCAAAGGGTCCAATACTGTGGTGCCAACTTGGCACAAGCTCCCATTTTCAGGGAACTCTTCCTGGGCCTAACTCTGAGATATGCATTGTCTCCCGTCTTGAACTCTCTTGGGGTTCTCTTTTGGTCAACGTAACTTTTCTGTCGATTCTGAGCGATCTTCAGGTTTTGTTTTATCTGAGTCACTTGCTGTTCCATTTCTTTCAACATGTCGGGTCCAAGAGAAATTCTGTTTACGGGATTGTTCCAACTGACAGGAGTGTTGCACGGCCTACCATAGAGGACTTCGAAGGGACTCATCTTTAAGGATTCTTGTTAGCCGTTGTTGTAGGCGAATTCCACTAGTGGTAGGTAGTCTTCCCACTTCTTGGGTTGATGCATTACGTTCATTCTTAGCATGTCTTCTAGCACTTGGTTCACTCTTTCCGTCTATCCATCGGTTTTAGGGTGATAGGTGGTGCTAAACAACAACTTGGTCTCCAAACCAACCATCAGTGATTTCCAAAAGTTGGAAGTAAATTTCGTGTCTCTGTCATACATGATCTCTTTCGGCATATCGTGCAGTTTAAATATCTCCTTCATGAATATGTTGGCGATGTCTATTGCCTTACAAGTTGACTTGACGAGGATAAAATGAGAGGACTTGCTCAATTTATCCACCACTACCATGATGGCATCATTCTGTTTGGTCGAGGTTGGTAATCCGGTGATGAAATCCATGGAGATGGTTTCCCATTTCCATTCCGGGATTGGTAGAGGTTGTAATAATCCTGCTGGGTGTCGGTGTTATGATTTTACCTGTTGGAATTCTATGCATTTGGCTAGGTACTCGGCTATGTCTTTCTTCAAACCAGGCCAGTAGAATTGTTTCCTAGTGGCCGTGATCATTTTTTGGTATCCTGGATGACCAGAATAGGGTCTTTTATGTAGTTCGTCCAGTATGAACCTCTTCAAGTTGTCATAATCTGGAATGTACAATCTGCTTCGGTAAGTGAGAAAACCTCTTTCCATCATCTGGTAGCCTCCATACTTTATCCCTGCAGGTTCTTGCTATAGGTACGAGGTCACGGTTTGGAAGAATGTGTCTGTCTCTTGTGAATTTCTGACTCTTTCCTTGACATCCGTCTCGCAGGTGCTCACCGCCACCAGGTGAATTGTTTTCATGCTTCTGCTAAGGGCATCAACCACTCTATTTTCCTTTCCCTTAATATGTTTGATTTCAAAATCAGACTCGCTGAGGAGGGCCATCCACCTAGCTTGTCTAGCATTGAGATTTGGTTGGTCAAACATATATTGCAATCCACAGTGGTCTGTCATAAGTACAAATTTTCTTCCTAGGAGGTAATGCCTCCACATTTTTAAGGCGTGCACTATGGCAGTGAGCTCTAGATCATGGGTCACATAGTTGACTTCGTGCTCATTGAATTTTCAGTATTCATAGCAGACCACACTTCCTCCTTGCATAAGGACTCCTCCAAGCCCTTCCTTACATGCATCTGTGCACACGAGGAAGTCGGCTTCGGGATCGATGATCTTCAACACAGGTGCGTAGGTCAGTAGATGTTTTAGGGTTTGAAATCTTTCTTCACATTTTTGTGTCCATGTGAATTTTGTCCCCTTCTTCTGGAGGGCAGTGATTGGACAACCAATCTTGGAGAATCCTTTTATAAATCTCATATAGTATCCTGCTAATCCCATTAAGGATCTGATATCCGAAACGTCTCTTGGGGTAGGCCATTCTGTGATAGACCTGATCTTATCAAGGTCTAATGCTACCCCTTCTTCGGATAGGACATGACTCAAGTAATGTATTTTCTTCTGGAAGAATTCACATTTGCTGAATTTGGCATAGAGTTGATGTTATCTTAGCACTTGCAGCACAAGTCTAAGATGATCTTCATGCTCTTCTCCATTCTTGGAGTAAATTAATATGTCATCGATAAAAACCAACACAAATTTGTCTAGGAATTTGCTGAGTACATTATTCATCAAGCACATGAAAGTGGCATGGGCATTGGTTAACCCAAATGGCACTACCACAAACTCATAGTGACCATACCTCGTCCGGAAGGCAGTTTTATGGATGTCTTCACCCTCGATTCGGACTTGATGGTATCCCGACCTCAAGTTAATCTTTGAGAAAATAGACGCACCCCTCAATTGATCGAACAGGTCATCGATCCTGGGAAAGGGGTACTTGTTCTTTATGGTTACTTTATTGAGTTATCTAAAATATATACACAGTCTAAGGGTACCGTCCTTCTTTTTCACAAACAGGACTGGTGCTCCCCATGGAGACACGCTGGGGCGCATATAGCCCTTATCCATCATTTCTCTCAATTGCAATTTGAGTTCAACTAGTTCAGGTGTGCTCATCCGGTAGTGTGTCCTAGACATCGGCACCACTCCCGGTGCAAGTTATATCGAGAAATCGATGTCCCTTCTCGGAGGTAAACCCGATACCTCTTCCGAAAATACATCTCTGTATTCTCTCAGTGTGGGGTGGTATTCGAGGCTTGGTTTGTCCCCTTCAATTGTTTTCAACACTTGTATTGCATATAGGGGACATCCTTTTCTGCAATACTTTCTCATTTGAAGAGCTGATATTTGTCTCATCGAGACAGGTTTTTGGATCCCTTGAAGGGTTATTCTCCTTCCTTCTTCACTTACACATTCCAAGGTTTTATGGTAACAATCTAGTTTGGCTTTATGGGTGGCTAGCCAGTCCATACCAATCAACAGATCATACGATCCCAGGGGTAATATGTTAAGGGTTTCTTGGGTGGGGAATTCACCCAACATTAAATGGCAGGCTGGTATGACCTCTGCTACCCTTCTTTTAGTGCCAATGGCTAACTGTACCAACCATGGCTTGGTAGGTTTATGTGGCTGTAGTTTACACTTATCAACAATCTTAGGGGCTATATAACTCAAGTTTGAACTAGGGTCAATCAGAATAGACACTAGATGGTTGGAAATCATACCTTCTATTTCCACCACTGAAGCTTGGTGGTTGGCTTGGTTATTATCCAAGGCTGCATAAATTTGTGGCACACTCCCGGCCACATCATTGATGGTGGTAGCTTCCTGGATGTTGTAAATTCTCCGACTATTCTGTTGTCGGTGTGGACAGTCTCTCAATAGATGTTCTTCTCCGCAACCCCAACATTTCAAAGGTTCTCTCTTTGGGTTATCATCCTTTACTGGGGCAGATCCATAAAGTTTATTTCCGCTCAAGGAGGGAAAGTTCTGTTGGTGTACACTTCAGGCTAGGAATCTCATCCTTGAGTTCTTTTTATAGTCCTTAAATGTTGGGGATTTAAACCCATTTTTCTGGAATCCCGAACTATTCTTCTGCTTCTAGCCTTCGCGAAGTCCTGTCCGATGCCCAAGCTGTTCGTAACAATATCTTGCCTTTCAGATAGTATCCTCTAGGGTCTTTGGTTTGTCAAATTCAATCTTGTTCTGATAGTCCTTAGGTAGTCCACTGATGAATCGTTGCACCTTTGCCTTTTCTGCTTTTATGTAGGGTACATACCTCAGCAACTCGAGGAATCTACTGACATATTCCTCTATGGTGAGTTGCCCTAGCTTGAGTTCATAGAATTTTTTAGTCTTTTCGTCGAAGTATTTCTCTGACAGATATTTCTTCCTGAAGTATTTCTCAAACCGTTCCCAAGACAGGTCTTCTTCGTGAATCCCTTTTACATTCTTAATGTCTTCCCACCAAATGGAAGCCTTTCCATTCAAGTTGAAGGTGGCTACTCGAGCCTTAAAATTTTCTGAGAATCCATGGACTCTGAAATACTTCTTTAGTCCAAGCAGCCAGGCCTCTGCTTCCTCTCCCTTCCTTATTTCACCGTCGAAGGAGGGTGGTTTGGCCTTCTTGAACTCTTCGAGATTATGACTCTTGGAAAGTTTCTTCTTCTTTCATTTTCTTTGGGAATGAGAACTAGTTCTGCTGCTAGAAGATCCCTCCGAGTTGCCAGCTTCCTTTCCAGAAGAATCGTCAGACGCTTGTCCCTTATCTCTGGGGTGGACCTTTCTCGAGGTGCTCCTCTCAGTGTGGCCACTGATATGACCATGTTTCTGTACCTCAGGTTCATGCTGCATTTGTCTTTGTAGGTCAGATAAGCTCTGCAGTAAAACTGCGTTAATTTTTGTTTGCTTTTCTTGTTCTTTCATCATCCTTTCATTGTCAGCCTTGCAGCTTTGTAATTCGACCATGAGGCTCCTCACAGTCTCGGCTAGATCTGGAGGGGTCCCTACTACCCTCCTTTCGTTAGACTCTTCGTCTCTATTGTGGGAGCCCTCCCCCACTTCATGGTGAGTCACCATTCTCTACGTCTGCAATTTTCCGCGGTTGATCTTCCGCTTGTGTGCAAGGGAAAAACACTGGTTGTTAGTCAATATTTATATTTATTTATAACCAATACATAATTCATATTTTTCACATGTACATACACACAATAGGAGTTTTCATTCTTAACTTCGATTTTTGATTAAGAAGGTTAAGACAGGGGGTTACTCCTTTTAGGAGTGTTTTGAACGAAGCTCCTGCGCAACTCGTTCATGAGCCCAAGCAGGTGTTACCCATGATTTTGGTCATCATGATGGTGTATTTATGATGGTGCACTCAGGCTCCTCATAAGAACTTTCTCCTAAGAAAAGTGACATTCATCTCTTCCCAAAAAACTTACTTTTGAAGAGAGTTCGCAGGTTGCTAATATCCCAGGGTGCGAGAATGACCCATTCTCGCAGGCTGCTTTAAGCTAGGGTGCGAACTTCTCGCACTGTGCTACATAGCTAGGGTGCGAACCTTCTCTAAAGCTTGGAAAAAGATGAATTCTCGATGGTTCTAGAAGGGAATCTTCTAGAAGAATGGGTTGGCATTCGAATGGTTATCCTTGTACTGGATTCCCTGATATTGTGGGATCATTCTTATCTAAGTAACCATCTCATTCTCTCCTATATATTGATGGAATTCTCATGGAAAAGGTTAAGCAAGGTTCATTGGAGAATTGGTGAAAGAATTGTGTGAAGGACTTAGCTTGAACAGGAGCTTGGAGACTCTAGCAAGTCTATCAAGAGGATTTGATCTTCTTCATACAAGGATCGAGCAAGTGCGTGTGTTGGAGCCAAGAGCCACCAAAAGGAAGCTTGTGAAATCAAGGCGATCAGGTTGTAATCTTCTACTTTCAATTAATATGATACAGTGGCATGTCCCTTTCCCATAAAGTCATTCTCACTTTATTGTGTAATTCCTTGATCATACACATAAGTTGACAGTTGAATATACTTTGCTATCTT
>ML808665.1:83820-133887 GCA_009831015.1 Picea engelmannii | reverse complement strand
TTATCTAAGATATATGAGAGATATGTGTGAGGATTTGAAGGGATCATATCTTGTAATAATGGGAAAGTAGTTGAGAGTGGTTGAGAGAATAGTGGATTTGCAATTATGAGATGGTTATCTTCTTCATGTATATAAGAGAGTGCCCTCTCTTCATGAGGGGGGAATTAGAAGTTAGATTTCAATTAGGACGTGATTGTAATCAGGAGAAGGGGATTCTTAGCTTTGTTATTCTTTCATGTTTTGTCATTGATTATTGTAATATGATTTGAGGTTGATATATTGTATGAGCTCATTGTTGTTAACTCTTCACATGTTGTATTTCCCTTATGCAATTTCATGCTTTCCTAGTTAGTGTTTCAATGCTTTCATAGATTAGTTTGATTTCAGCAACATAGATTAGATTAGATTAGTTCTACTTCAGTCCTGCATATACAGTGCATGTGCTTCGTCAGTCTACGTACCCCGGGTTGACAATTAAATGGTTGGGCAAGTACTACAACGTTATTATAACGACATATATTTCGCCTAACACACACCACAAGTGGAACACACTGACTCTATAGAACATTTCTGAATTACCAATACTCGAGAGGACTTTCGACTTCACCCTGATTCTGAGCGAACATTTATGCGACTGAATTATTCCAGAGACTTAGTTGTTACGTCTTCTGGATCACCAGTTGGACCCTTTCCAGGCATAGATGACCAAGATCCTTTTTGGTCTACGGGTGTTTTTCGACGGGACCTTTTTGGTCTAGGCTCACCTGTGATTTCCGAAATCACCCCACCTGTGATTTCCAAAATCTCTAGTTCAGAGACAGTACCGTTTACTACCGCCTATCACTTTACCGTCCCTATCGAAATGGCCCATCACACAGATACTACGAGTGTTCCAACCGGGTTTACTGCGGTTAGTCTCGCTCCCATCAGCACACTGCGAATGCCCAACGTCACTCTGACACTACCACTTGGATACCGTGCGTTGAATGCTTCCATTCCGACTCCTACGCAAACCCCATCCGGCTCTCCTGGTGGTCCTTCTTCTTTTGGGCACTCTCTTCTCGGTTTTATTCCGACACTCCCTCAATTTCCTTTTGGAGGACCTCTCTCGTCCTCCACTAGCAGTCTTAATCCTAGTGGCACTATTATGTCATTCACACCAACTTACTAGATTCCCGTCGGTGGACAATTTCACCAAGGTGGTATGACTCAACCCCCTCTCAGCGGGCAAATTCCTATTGGAACGCAAATCCCAATTGGAACACAACCCCCAATTGGAACGCTACCCCCAATTGGAAAACTACCTTCGATGGGAGGACCGACCCCACCTTATGGTCAAAACATACCTCCATCCTTGGCCCAGTATTGGAATCAGTTGATACAACATCCTCCACAATCGACTGGGGGGCAGCAGTTTCCAGCTGCATCTATGATACCCCCTAGTATGGGCCAACCATATCTAGGTTCGTTCAATCCTATTTGGGGCTCGAATGCTCAAACTCACGTCCCTGTTCCAGGATACAATCCCATGAGCTAATATCCTCTCCAACCACCACCGAATTTGCTTGGGTCTTCACATTATATGTAGACTGCTTATGGTCCTACTGGTTTTCCGACGGGGCTTCCTCCCCAAAGCCACCAGTACCCGCAAGTGAATCAACATTTACCCTTCTTGGCCACTTTGGATCTTCCAAATTTGTCAAGTATTTTAAATGATCCAATTCGTCACTCTCCCCAATGGCCTGCTATACCAACCAAGCTTCCATCGGACATTCCTAAATTCGACGGCAAAGCGAGAGAGGACCCGAACAATCACGTCATGACTTTTCACCTCTGGTGTTCATCCAACTCATTGATGGATGACTCTATTCATTTACGTCTTTTTCAAAGAACCCTCACAGGTTCAGCTGCGAAGTGGTATATAGAATTACCACGAGGTTTTTTCACTGACTTCAACACCCTCGCTATGGATTTCCTCACACACTACCAGTTACCGATCTGTTATGAAACGGGGACCGAGATTTTGAGTTCTTTCAAACAGAACAAGGCCACTCATATATCCGATCACATTCATGAGTGGCGATGGAGACAACGTCTCATTAAACTCGAACTCCCCGATCAGTTGCTGGCAGAGTGGTTCACAAAGTCATTTGTGAGCGACATTGGTCATGACATCGCCATGGGTGGAGTAGTCATGGAGGAGCAGGCCATAAGTCCCGCTCAATACCTTGACCTCGTTTACTCACAAACAGGTACCCTTTACGACTTACTACCTGACTTACCTTGTCCTTCCACTTCCGCCACTTCAACTACTCCAGCTGCTTCGCATGCAGCCGACGGTGTGATTGGCACTTTCCAGGCCCAACCACATTCCGCCTCAAGCACAAACCCCAAACCTGCTTCTTCTAATGTTCAAAATGCTCCATCTCCTGCCCCTCCCACCGACAAGACTTCTGAGGTAAATGCAGTCCAATCTACCCCAGCCGGTAAAAACAAATCTAAAAAGGGAAGAGGTAAGAATAGGGAGGACAAAAATACTTCTCAAGCAGAGCGAACCAAAACTACCCCTGTTGACGATCAGGATAAGCGCAAACCTCGATACCCTTGTCTTATCTGTGGTGATGATCACTACACGAAGGATTGTCCATGATGAGCCGAGGTTACTAAGTTCCTTCAAGGAGCTCCAAAACCACCTGCTCTCGCCGTTTTGTCCCAACCCTTCCCATCTCAACAACAGGCTCAGTTGGTCATTCATGACCAACCCTCATCTTCCACTACATTCTATGTATTGATGTGTATTGGCGATTCAAAGCAGAGCGACGTTGCACTCACTACTCGAGCCAAAGATTATTCTCCCTCTAAAAAGAAGGTTGATGATCTACCTCCTTCCTTGGTACAACCCTCTCCCGCGACTCCACCTACCAATGGTCCTCTTCATCTCGAACGACCGAGCCTCGACACAGTTCTTTGACCCCCCCCAAAGGGCGTCGTTCAGAAATCAGCTTTCAATCCTCATGCTCGTGCTGCCCAGAACTACAACATTGTTGAAGATCTGGCCCAAGCACCTTCTGCAATGTTATCCCTCGAAGTCCTTCAAAGTTGTCCTACGCAATGGAAGGCACTGTTGAAAGCTATCGGTGGAATCGACCCGACGGGTACAAATTTAATAATTTTTGACTTGGAAGATCACATTCCAAGGTTACCCCCTCAACTCACGTTCCATATCCAAGTGATTGTCTCTGACAAAAACATTTGCCGAACTATTATCGATGAGGGTGCCTCGACAGGTGTCATGTCTCTTGCTTGCTGGAAAGCCATTGGATCTCCTTCTTTGAACGAATCTCGGAACACTCTTAAAGCCTTCAATGGCTCCAGTTTTAAGCCCTACGATGTCCTTCCTTCGTTTCCCATCATGTTAGAAGGAAAAATGGTCCAAGTTGAAGTGGAAGTCTTTGATGCTCCCCTTGACTACAATCTTTTGCTTGGCCGCAGTTGGATCGATTCCATGCGCGCAGTTGTGTCGACCCTTTTCAGTGTGGTACGTTTCCCAAATCAAGGAAAGGTCGTCACCATCGACCAACTAGCCTTCTTTAATTCCGATACCCGTACTGGCAACATACCGTTCATTTCTAAAACCCCACCGGGTTATGAGAACGTCGGTGTAGGCCTTCTAAAATAATCTTTGTTAATGGGTACTTTCCCCATTCCATCGCCCGATGTTCCATGCTCGTCTGTTGCTTCAATCAACATGATCTCCACCTCGATTCATGAACTTCCTGCGTCTCACGACCCCTGGATAGTACCTGACCCTGGAGATCATATTTGTTACAACGACGAAATGTCGTTAAGTCCGGTCGAATCCGCCTATCAGGCCATTCAATCGACAACCCCTTCTACCCCCTCTCTTGGTGAGTTATCTCCAGATCCTTTCCGTGTCATTTTTCCCACAGACGAAATGATCATGTCTATCATGGAAGACACCCCTTGGGATGATGGACATCATCGTTCCATCCTCTTTCTGGAGCAACATACCATTGATAACTACCAACGGATCTCGATGATCCGAAATTGGATCCAGAAGCCTGACAGGGCTTGAAAAATGCTCAAAAATGAAAGTGCTCGGAATGTGACGAAACCAGTTCCATTACGTCCGTCTCGTCTTCCTGATTCCGGTGGTATATTTACTTTGTCAAACGAGCTTCGTATGGAGAAGATATCACATTTTGTCCGAAAATTCAAACAAGTAAAAAAAGGGATGACTGTACAGTCCGTACAGTCCACGTGTCATGCTGACTATGCAGACCGTATGGTCCATACAAATGATGTGGCAATTCCAGACGATGACATGTGGCAGCTCCAGGAGGCGACACGTGTCAGGCATTTTTGGACGTACGGACAGCCAGTTGGGCCAATCCAGAGGTGACATGTGTCACCACTGTAAGGGTGACACATGGCACGGGTGATGTCATCAGCTGACGTGACAAGGTGACTGGGAAGTACGGCGATTGATGTGGAAAGTTGACGTGGCAGTACGGCTCTGGCACGTGGGCCAATTGGCAGTTGACGCGTGTCAGTTTGTGGTTGGTGGTTAAGGTGCCACGTGGCCCAGTCAAGGGCTGCCACGTGGAACTCGATGATTGGTTCGTCGGTATATGTAAAATGTTATGGTGTGCATGGGGGTCGAACCAGTGACCTCCCGACCGGGCAAAGGACTGGCAGGGCTGGGCTAACCACCCGCCCCGCCGGTGGTTCTTGTAAACTATTCGGCGCATATTCCTTTTGTGTTTGGTGGTAGTTTTAACCGGCGGGCAAAAGGGCCGGGGCTTAGCCCCAACCCTCGGCGCACACCACGTGACCATGCCATGTAACCGTTACCCTACATCATGTGTGTGGGAGGTTGTAACCATTGGCCCCGTGGGCCTATGAATATGCCACATGACCGGGGGGTTAGCGCCAAAAGGGGGCCAGCGCATAGCGCGTGGCCACATGGCCCCCCCATATGACCGTTCTAGAAGGTGCGCGCTCCTAGGGCTCAGGGAATTATGCACAATAAACTATAAAGTGGTTTTTTTATAACTAATTTTTGGGTTTTAGTTGTTAATTAACCTATTTTTTAATGTATTTTCTCCATTTTTGGGAGATATTGGGTAGTTTTGGAGCCTAAATTTTGGGAGGAAGTTGGAGATGAGCAACCAACTTCCCAGCTATATAACCCAGGCCTGTTTGAGGCCATAGAGGGCATTCAGAGCAGAGTTATGCTGAGGAGAAGCCAAGCCAAAGCCATTTTGAGGCAGAGAAGCTTTTGAGGAGGAGACGCTGTCGGACCATTTATGGGAGCTCCAGACGTCCGTTTTGCGTGCCATTTTCTTTGCAGGGTTCTAGAGATCTGGACGAACATGACCAGATCATTCTTGTAGCCATTTGGCATTGCAGCGATGTACTTTTGAGCTTTTGAGCAGAAATAAAGAAGCCTCCCCCACAGAGACAAAGGCCCGGAGATGTAGGCAAAGTTGTGACAAACTCCGTTATCAATATGCATGTTATGGTTTGCTGTTTATTCTTTCATTTCAGATCTGCAAATGTATATATGGCTGTCATAATTCCTCTTCTTTCCTCATTCTTTCACTAAGTT
This sequence comes from Picea engelmannii, assembly GCA_009831015.1. Lineage (NCBI taxonomy): Eukaryota > Viridiplantae > Streptophyta > Pinopsida > Pinales > Pinaceae > Picea > Picea engelmannii. The sequence goes on along the minus strand of ML808665.1, from coordinate 128,255 downwards.
TCTTAGATGGTTAATTAACGCATGCAAAAATTAAAACTCAACCATAAGTCATTAAAAAATCCTATGTCGTTATCTGTAGCTTGCTTTTGTCGTTATCTGGTCTCTGCCCGTATGTGACGTTGTGTTTGATTTCCAGATGTCAGAGTCTTCGCTACCCTATATTGGCTTTGCTGATGCCGCTAGCCGTAGTACTCAGAACCTTGCTTCCGCTGCATGGACAATTTATGCCCCTACAAACGAACTTGTCTCCTTACGAGGTGTGTGTCTCGGCCGTGCGACCGACAATATTGCAGAGTATAGCGCCGTTATCGAATTGTTGATTGATGCTATCTCGCTTGGAATCCATCATTTGGTTATGCGACTCGATTCGTAGCTTATAGTACTACAGTTAAGTAATGTCTATACTATTCGAAGTCCTACTTTGTTACGGGTGTATTTGCGAATTCGCCTCTTGGAACGTTATTTTGATTATATTGAATATCAACATATTCCTAGATGTCTAAATACATTAACTGATGCATTGGCTAACTATGTATTAGACAGACATTTGGATCATTTATAAATCATTCACATCAATTTTCACACAACACAAGATAAACCGGTAGAAGCCGTATGCATATATAACGATCAAAAGAGTTTTTTACAAAAAAGTTTTGTCCGAAGACCAAAATGTCAAAATGTGAAGCTCATAGCTTCTACAAAGAAGACGTCATGGATGATGTTCACGGTAACATACAACTGCCCGGGAAACCCTACAGAGCAGTCGGCTTATGGACTCTGACACTCCTACTGTGTGACGCTGATAAAGTCGTGGAACCTCTCCAAGAGGCATGTCTGGAATATCTGATGTCAAACCCTCTAGGTTTTGTTCCACTGCTTGATAATCCTTGGCGTCCCATTGTGGCACTGGCGCCACCTCTCCTCGCCGCTGAATGGGAGAAGTACCAGGAGGTCAGTAAGGTCCCACATCTGTGTCATCAAACAAATTTTGTATTTAGTCTTTGGACGAACATATATAAAAAAAAACATTTGCATATGATAAAATTCATAAAAACATTTAAAAGAAAAAAATTGTGTACTTCTTACCAAGTTCCCCCCACTGAGCATCCTCCGGCAGGACTAATTCCGGATCTCCTCAGAAATCCAACCTGGCATAAGCATAATCGTTGACCATCAACATCTGTGGTCACATCCAGTCGAAGAAGGTATCATCATACTTGATAATTGGTCCAGCTACATGCCGGGCCATGAGCTAACACCATCTCAACATTCTTGTATCCCTGGGAGCTGGTAAATTCCACTCAACCTACAGCCTCAGTAATGGAACCCTCTCGAGAAAGAAGGACACTCACAAAGACCCATACCCGAATTGCTTCAGGTCGCCTCGTCTGCATTTGGTCAACTGCTTTTTCATGCTACGAAGCACATCATCTGCCCAGTTAAAAACCCAAGGTTTAGTACACTCTATCGCATACTGAAAGTAACTCTGGAGCGCCATGTGAGGAGCGGAGCTCTTGACCATACATGCAATGGTGAACAAAATAGTGCGGAGGGTCAAATCCCGCACTCCCCAAATAGCTACTTTCCCTTTCTTCCTCTCTGCCTCTGGAACACAGTGTAAGCGACAGTACTCACTCATGGGAAACCCACCACCTCTACTACCAGTCAGGCTCCCGTGGTACCCACGCCGTGACAGTTCAGTCAAGAAGTAAATGTCCTCAATATCTAAGGACAGTGTGTGGACCCCTACATGGAATACTTGCTGATCGGGATCCCACATATGCACAAGGTACTCTAATAACCTGATTTGGGCCCTCATGCCCTGGATACGAAAGTACTTCAGAAGACCACAGTTTCTCAAAGCGACAATAGTGGGAGGATGATTTTCGGCAATGGCATTATCTTTTTCGTTCTCCCTTTTGCACCATTCCAGAACCATTTTGATGGCCAAATACCTGCATAAGAAGCACAAAAAGAAGATTAATAACTCTACTCACAATTTGGTTTTCTTTCATTGAGAAAAACTTCAATTTTTTTTTATGCTTTGCGGTTCTCGCAGGTGCCCTTTAGGCACAATGTGAGAACCTCGCAGGCTATTGTGGACTCACCTGTGAGAATGACCCATTCTCGCAGGTCCCGTGTAGTTCACCATCGAGAATGGCTGAGCACAAGAATGGCTCACAAAACCAACTCAAAAATGTGTTTTTACCAATGAAAATGAAAATTTAAACCATGAAAGAGTAGAGGACAGAGAGCCTACCTCACTGTCGCTGACGGTTCGTCGAATGGATGCTCGTAAATCCCGCAATCTGACACCGAACTTCGAGGGTAAAAGAGGGGTTTTTGGGCTCAAATAGTGGAAAAGTGAAAATGATATGGTAAAAAGAGTTTTACTTCTTTATATTAACTTTTACCATGTTATTGAATTTTTATAATTATTTATTTATTAAACCCTAATCCCTAATGCCCTTTTGAGTGTAACTTTTGCAGGCGTAACGACTTCAATGTTCATGTACAGGGATGCAGACATATTTTTGCTTCTTCATCGCATGTTTTTTTTGTTTTTTATGGTTTTTGTATAAAACCTCGAGCTTGGTCTTTTTCCGTTCTCACGCTCGAAAATACATGAGAATGCGATCGAGCATACTTTTATCACTTTTTCGGGCTCAACAAGGTTATATGAAAAAGGAACCCCCCTGGAGTCCTCTTTAAGCTCTTTTCAGACTCTCTAAATATGAAAAGATAGCCGAACGACCTTGCTATTTTCACGCTCGATAAAGTATTTGAAGAGAGCATTTGTTGGACGATAATTTATCTCTTTTTTGGTCTCATCAGACTACTTTACGAAAAAGGAACTGAGAGAGTTCTCTTTTAAGTGTTTTTCCAGACTCTATAATCATGAAAAACCTTCGAGTTTTCTATCTCTAGACTCGTTAAACAAACATTGACAAACCCGTAATGGGACCGAACCACTCCTTCCTAGGGTTCATTAAACATACTCCGAAGGACTTATCCAAAGGATAAGCTTATATCAACAAGCATATGTTATCCTCCTCAAGCTTGCGTAAAAATAAAGAGGTACTCGCTAGAAATGGTGAGGGGAAAATTTGGGAAAGGGATATGTTCTTATCTTCATATTGATTGGCAGTAAGCGTCGCTCTTGAACATGACACCCCCTATTCATTATTTGAAGCCGGTTTGGGAAATCCATTTGTCTATCATTCGATTTGCTACAAGGTCATACCCTGTGTCGTCTCTGAGTCAATGCTGCCAAATCATTGGTCGTGTCGTTCATATGTTCAAGAGAAGTTCATCCGAAACCTCTATTGAGTTGGCCATCTGCAGTTGTCCATTTTCTTCGTGTCGGCCTTCCCTGTGTCCAGTCCAACTTACATCATACTCTGTTTCACCTTCAAAATCTGTTACTCATTTTGTGTCATTGATGGGGGATACATCAAGGCTCTCCTGTGATGAGTTTTGTTCCGTCGAATTCAGCTCATTATCCGGAATGAAGATTTAGAAATTTTTGGTACCTTGGAACCTACATGCCTCAATGGCAGGTTTCCTCGCTTTCGACAGTGGGTTTACATCATTGACCCTTGATCGAAAGATTCCGTCAAATGTTCGACTTCAACACATTCATTCACACTCGATGGATTGTACTAGAGTACCTTGGGAGTCATTGACATTAATGGTGATTTCCCTCACACTTTTTAACGGTTTCATCAATGACTGGTAATGAAGTGGTTTCTGCCATGTTCGACTTCAACACATGTAATCACATGGTTAGATTCGTACTTTGGGCGACGAGATTGAAGACCCTGGATATCATCTCTTTGTCCAGGTTGCGATGGAGTATGTATAATTTGTGACACATAGATCGACTTTGTATGTCTCGTGGCTATGTCATCTTAATTTGAATTTGCTCGCATAGATCCACAGTGTATTCCTGGTGGCTATGCTATATTTTGACGACATGGATCCACAGTGTATGATTGGTGGCCATGACCTATGTCTACAATGTCATCCGTCTGTGATCTGAATATGGGAATGCCTACCTCAGAATTAGTATGATAATCTGTAGATGCTTGGTTGTTCACAGGTTTTTGATTAGATGTGCTCCCGGTTTCTGACACACACATGCAGTTTACAAAGTCTTTCGGCTGTCACTAGTTCCGGCCTCACACTTTGGGGGGCATTCTGTTACCCATGATTTTGGTCATCATGATGGTGTATTTATGATGGTGTACTCGGGCTCCTCATAAGAACTTTCTCCTGAGAAAAGTGACATTCATCTCTTCTCAGAAAACTTACTTTGGTTGGTTTGTGTTGTCTTGGTCTTGAATTCACGAGAGCACCAGAGCGAAGCGGGAGCAACATAGACCCTAGGAAGCGATACAAAGGTATGTTACTTGTTCCTTCCTACTAGCTAATTCAATGGTCATAACTTAGGGAAAGAGTCATGTCCTGTCCTATTTTGTTCTAGATCCAGTTGGATCTAGGGAGATCTGTTAGTGTCCGCACCTACCGATTAGTCCGATAACAGCAGGCCAAGTGTTGTAACCATGTTCTGATACCAATTTGTCACACACCCACTACGAGAGCTAAGTTTTTTCGCCTTTTCCTTTCTTCTTCGTTGCTGAGGGTCAGAGTTCCTGAATTCTTATGAGGTTCTGGCGTAGGCTAGGTCTTCCAATCGGGACCTTCACCCAACTAATTCACGAGTTCTTTTGTTGAAAATCCGTCGTGTACAATTCACGCACCAAGTGTAGGATTTACTTCCATGTGTCCATCGGTTGTGATCCCGGGCTAAGTCAAGAGGCACCTTTCACATTTTGGCACTTCAGTCACCGGGAGTTCGAAATGCATGGAAGCCGAATCCTTCGACACCCTGACACCCGAAATCCTAGTCAAACCAAGACTTATCCGGGATTTCACCTATCGGGACTTTGCATACCGGGATTTTGTGATGTATGGAGATGAGGGTTCATACCTTTCGGTTTCCTGGGTGTCACAACACCGAAGCCCATATATCTGCTAGGCTCATTTCGGGGTTTCGCGAGTCGGGAGTTCACGATGTGCAATGGCAAGGGATCTCGTAACTGAGTTTCCCAGGAGCCGAAGCTCCGAAGCTCATGTATATACGTTATGCTCATTTTGGGGTTTCGCAAGTCGTGATTTCGCGATGTGCGATGGCAAGAAGTCTCGCATCTGAGTTTCCTGGGAGCCGAAACTCCAAAACTCATGTATATACGCTATGCTTGTTTCTGGGTTTCACAAGTCAGGATTTCGCGATGTGTGATGGCAAGAAGTCTTACATTTGAGTTTCCCAGGAGCCGAAACTCCGATATGCCGATATATGTGTATATATACACACACACACACACAACGCTAAGTTCTTTTCGGGGTTTCACAAGTCAGATTTCGCAATTGGCGAATACAAGGAACTGGCCCTTGGGTTTCCCGGTTACCGAAACACTGAAACACCAAGACTTATACACGCTAGAACTTTTTTGGGTTTCATACTTCAAGATTTCATGACTAGCAGTTCCAAGAGAACTTACCCTTAAGTATCCCGGGTGCCGAAACATCGAAAAATCAAGACTCTAATCCCTGCTGGACCATTTCGGGGTTTCGCTGATTGGGATTTCGGGACTGGTGAGTACAAGGGAACTTACCCTTAGGTGTCCCGGGTACCAAAACATCGAAACATCACCACTCATCCATACTAGTTCATTTCGAGGTTTCGCTAATCGAAATTTCGGGACTGGTGAGTACAAGGGAACTTACACTTAGGTATCCCGGGTACCGAAACGCCGAAACATCACCACCCATCCATGTTAGTTCATTTCGGGGTTTCGCTAATCGGGATTTTGGAACTGGTGAGTACAAGGGAACTTACCCTTAGGTGTCCTAGGTACCGAAACGCCGAAACATCACCAATCATCCATGCTAGCTCATTTCGGGGTTTCTCTAATCGAGATTTTGGGACTGGTGAGTACAAGGGAACTTACCCTTAGGTGTCCCGTGTACCGAAACACCGAAACATCACCACTCATCCATGCTAGTTCATTTTGGGGTTTCGCTAATCGGGATTTTGGGACTGGTGAGTACAAGGGAACTTACCCTTAGGTGTCCCGGGTACCGAAACGCCGAAACATTAGATTTTAATCACGCTATACTCATTTCGAGGTTTCACAAATCAGGATTTCGCGTCTGGGGAATACAAGAAAACCAACCCTTAGGTTTCCCAGTTGCCAAAACACCGAAATACCGAGCTCTAAGAGACCCACTCTCTCTCGTGCAAGGTTTTCAAACTTAGGCCTTAAAGACCTTCATCGGGTTCCTGGGCAGATTTTCACCAGGTTTTATGACCAGACTGAGAGGTCTTCTTAAATCCCTGAGCTGTTAACATCTATGATAGATAATAAGAAAATTCAATATTTTACCAAGGTGGTAGTCCTTTCAGGGAACTTGCCCCAGCTCTAGAATGTAAGGGAACGATCCCGAAAGGGTGTCCCTGTGGGGAATCTATCCAGGGAAGCATGAGAGGTAATTAAGGGAAACAAATCTCCCGAGAGCAGACTTGAAAGCCGACTTCGTTCAAATACACACACACACACACACACACACACACACACACACACACACACACACATATATACACCGAATGTGGTCATTCCAACATAAGCATGCATCCACCATTTCCGAACAAAACACCATGCAGAAATTTCTACACAGAAACCATTCATAAGTGTTCAAACCATGAACATATATTCCAAGATATTCAATGCAAGACACAAGATATAAACACTTATCAGAAAACACCAGGTGATGCAACTGCTGAGAGGGGTGCTCGTTTCCACCCAACCGTAGGCTCAGCGACTCCGAATGGATTTACCACTAGCCACCCCTGAGCTTAGACCACGATGCTGTGAGATTGGGTCTCTGTTTGTCAGAAGTCGAGAAAGAAGGTTACTCTCCTTCTTCTCTGCTTATCAATCACTCTGTATATTTCCAGAGTCCTTCCGATTTCTCCCCTCTTGCGATCTCTATCGCGACTGCCTCCTCCCACACCTCTTTCCTGCCTTTTCTTTTCTGATGAGGTTGTGTGTGGCACGCATTTCCTCGCGATGGTCAGGTCTGAGGCTTCCACAGATGGGCGGTTCACCCCCATCCCTCATTAACTCATGAGGAGCCTTTTCACCTACCAACCTGGTGAGTAATTCATTTCTGGGCTAGCGAGCCGCTCTTGATCGTCGGGCCAGTGAAGACCAAATACGGTATTGGTTTTGGTGGAAAATAACGCCACCATTCTAGGTGCCTTCCACCACCTTTCATCAGCCATCGTGGTCTCTTTTCATCACATCCCCCTCCCAACAGTCCTGCAACATATATTCATAGCATTATTTACATTCGTCGACCTTTTATACTAAGGTCCATTCAAAATCACACATTCACATCTTTGAGTCTGCCATAGTTCTTGGCCAGTATTGTTATGTTTACAGACTGGGGAAAACAGGGTGTTACATGCATAAAATGGAAATTTTATTCTTTAACTGAATTGAAATCCTAATTCTATCTAGAAGGTAAGAAGGCAACCTGGCTTCGGAGAACCCCACTCTAGTGGCCGCGTGACTCTTCACTCACGTCTTAAACGTTTTATCCTCCTCCCTCAACCAGCCTTTTAAAAACATTAAAATTTATGCAAACAATCTAAGCTAAAAATCACTTCCTACTGTTTGCAACTCCCCGAAAATGGCACCAAAATGTTGTGTTGCTTATATGTTTAGTATAATGCACTCATTAATTATCAATCCTGGATATATAAGCTAAAAATCACTTCCTACTGTTTGCAACTCCCCGATAATGGCACCAAAATGTTGTGCTTCTTTTATGTTTAGTATAATGCACTCATTAATTATCAATGTTGGATTCATAATCAACAAAGTTATAAGACACCAGTAAGAAATGTAATTTCTAATGTCCCGAGTATAGAATTAAACTAGATTATGCATGCTGGAAACAAATCAAAATAACAAACTGCAATGCACTTTGGTTGTCTTTCACAGAGAGGCTATCCACTCCATTATGGCACATGCAAGTATGAGATGGAGTTGGTTTGACAGATCAACTCTGCTATCTGACCCAAAAAACTAACTATGCAATCCACACTGCTGAAAAAGGAAATCACACATCAATCATCAAGACATAGCATGGGCAGTTCAATAGTCAATATATTGAGTATGCTATGGTTCACAATGTGTTGTTATGGACTTCACTAGTTCTTCTTCAAATATGTTTGACCACTCCTACCAACATTCATGTCTGAAAACCGAATTCATAAAAATAGTGCATATTCAAAAACAGAGCAAGTAAAGATCTCTAAACAATTATATAATGAAAATCCTAGTCTAAGCTGTACTGTTATCATCTAACAGAGTTAAAGCTTTAGCTAATTTAATGTTTACACTACTGGAAATAACTACTAATGCTAATCTACGAAGAGGCTGACCTTTGTTGGGTGGTGGGCCCTTGCCGCTTCAATAGGTTAGCTGCTGAAGTCTACAGGAGGCTTGTCTTCAACACACACATTATTCTTATTCACATTTCAAAACATAAAATCAAACTTTCGTTAACAACTCAACTCACACTTAATCATAGATAATCAGAATATGGAGATAAAATGACATTCCATTAATCTTCACTCAGAATATGTTTTGTACTATCACACACTGCTTTACATATTGGTAATATGCTAACTCTCCTACACTTCCACCATCCTTGCCACGACTATTTAATAGTCTTAATCGTGAAACACAAGGAGGTGAAGTGATTTGCAAATCAATCAATTGTTAAGTTCAATCATTCGGTTACATCTTTAGCTTCATCCTCATGACACAAAGTGCATGAGGATGAGGCAATCAACAAAGTTTTCTTATCATAGCCTTGCTAAAGCAAATAGACGTCCACCAATTGGCTTAGGCGAGATCTAGAACTTAACTTAGTGTATTAGGCTCTTCCATATTAGTATCGAATCGTAACAGGTAGATGGTACCAGATCATGACAGTGCGCAAAAGGTGGTTCTGGATCTTGATAGTGCGTAAAGGGTGGTACCAGATCATGACAGTGCGTGGTCGTTGGTACTGGATCATAACAGATAGATGGTATCAGATTCAGACAACAACAATCTTAGTGCGCAGGTACAGGATAACTGAGTTGGTATAGGAACACTGGATATCTAGAGGTCAAATATTTATATATATGACAAATTGAAGCATTAGTACATGAAATATTTAATTCCTTAACTCTATAAACCAAAAAATGCATGAATTAACCATACTTTACCTTATGACCTTATTACTGGCAAATGGTAGCGTTCTTGTCATTCACTCAAGCTCTAGGTAGGCCAAAAAGGTGTAAATGAAGAGTATAATAGGGTAATGGGGATATCAATTTCAGGTCTCAACAGACGTGTTTTTTCTGAGCTTCAATAACCAGGGTGGCATCACAATGAGTTTCATCTAATTGCATAAGGTACAATAGACGTTCCTCTTCAGCAGAGGTGTTGGGCAGAATTTCAACGACTAGCTTCAAAGATGGTATCTCACTTTCAATCGACAGGACAACTTCAATACCATACACTAATTGAAAAGGTGTAAATCTCGTGGTAGACTTCATGAATGTCTGATAGGCCCATAATGCTGAAAACAACATCGTGTGCCAACTTGTCCTATGAATTCCTATTATCCGTCGAAGCATAGTGATAAGAACTTTGTTTATTACTTCAACCTGGCCATTGGCTTGTTGATAGTAGGGGGTTGATTTTTCATGCCGAAGACCCAAATTTTAGGTAAGCTCGGACATCATGAAATTTCAAAAATGGATATAGTGAACAGTGACAATAGCTTGCGGGATTCCAAATCAAGTGATGATATGATTGAATATGAACAAGGCTGTAGTTTTTTCCGGTATTATCGAATGTAGGGATCACCTCGACCCATTTAGTGAAGTAATCCACAGCTACGTTGATGTATCCATGCCCCCCAACTGAGTTAGGGTTACATGCGATGATGTCAATGCCCCATTTTGAGAAGGGACTAACAAAAACTACAGGGTGTAAAGGAGCTAGATGAGATCTTATCTTGTTATTATATGTTTGACAAGCATGGAATTTCTGGATGACAATAATACAATATTTAAACAAAGAAGGCTAGAAGTACCCTGCTCGTAAGATCTTTTGGGCAGTGGAATACCCAGACATATGACCACCACATGCTCCAGAGTGGCAATCATTCAAGGCTTTCTCAGCCTCATCGTAGATGAGACATCGTCGAAAAATTGAGTCAACACCATGGCGATAAAGAGTGTCACTGAGAATTATGTATTGACAGGCTTGATACCGTATACAACGATGGTCCATACTAGAAAGGTCGGGCCGAAAAGTTTGAGTATGGAGATAAATGATAATATCTTCATACCAAACGTTATCGAAACTGATCATAAAAAGGGATTCATCAGGTAAGGAATCCTCTACCATATCTTTTGTATCATTCGAGGGAAGGTCACATATCAATTCAACAAATACCAAATATTTCTTAGACTTGGCACATTCAAACTCTAAGTTGAACTATTGGAGAATCACTATCCATTTGGAGTACTTGCCCCCTAGCAATCGGCGTGTAAGGATATACTGCATAGGGTTGCAATTGGAAATGACAGTGGTCTTATGTAATAAGATATAATGACGAAAACATTGGACAACTTGAACAGCTGCCAAGGCCAGTTTCTCCACATGTAGGGATTTGGATTCAGTAGTTGTGAGACTCTGACTCAAATAATAAATTACATTTTCATCGTGCAAATCATCTTCTTTGACTAAAACCATGGCAATGGTAGAGTCCGAAGCGGTGAGGTAAAGTAAATAGTCTCGATTATAATCGGGTGGGAAAAGCAGTGGTGTATGGGTTAAGGCAAGTTTTAAAGCTTGAAAGGATTTATTGGCGATATCGTCCCATACAAACTCGTAACCTTTCTTCAACAATCGAGTAAAACCCCGTGTTAACTCGACATAATTTGGAATGAATCGACACAAAAATTTTGCCTTCCCTTGCAAACTTTGAAGCTGGCATAGTGTGGAAGGAGGAGGTAGATTAAGGATAGCCTCAACCTTCAAAGGGTCCACCCTAATTCCATGAAGTGACACAATAAAACCCAAAAGCTGGTCAGACTCCACACAAAAAACACATTTGTGTGGGTTTAAACGTATACGATAGTAACGACAACGAAGGAAAATGACTCAGAGATGGGTTGGGTGATCTTGGCGACGTATGGAATGCGTCGGTAGATCATCGAGATACGACTATACGATGTTCTTGATATCGTGAAAAGCATAAGACATGGCGCGCTGAAAAGTCGCAACAACATTCTTCAAACCGAAAGGTAGTTTCTAGTAGGCAAAGGTACCCCAAGGACAAATGAAAGCAGTTTTGTGTTGATCCACGAGAAAAATATTAATCTAATTATAGCCTGAGAAACCATCCATTAAGGAGAATATTTATCTTCTAGCACAATCATCGACGATATGGTCAACTAAGGGAGTTGGATAATTGTCCTTAGGACAAGCTTTATTGATATCCCTATAATATAAACATACATGGATCCTGCCTTGTTTCTTATTGACCAGAACTAGATTGGAGACCCAATCGGTTAAAGCCATAGGATAAATGAAGCCGACCTTAAGAATTTTTTCAACTTCGAGCTTGATAGCAACGACTTTATGAGGGTGGATTGGGTGAAGTCTCTGCTGGACAAGTTTAGCATAAGGGTAGGTCTTAATTTCATGCACAACGATATTGATGTCAATACCCGACATCTCTTCGTAGCTCCAAGCGAAAACATCACAAAATTCTTGAAAATTTTCTTTATAAGTGACGATCTCATCAACGGAACATGAGGCTCCGATGTGAACATTTTCGACGATTCCAGGTTTAATGGATATGTCAAGAGGAATGGTGGGTGAGATATTACTCAGGTTCCCTTCATATAGCACATCGTGGATGACTCGGGAACAGAGGAAATGACAACAACGGTCGACAAAGTCAAAATCCATTGGTAACTCTCTATGGTGTGCTGCTCAAGGAAGAGAATGGAACGATGATGTCCATCATCCCATGGGGTGTCTTCCATGGACATAACTGACATGATCATCTCATCTGTAGGAAATATTACGTGAAATGGATCAAGAGATGAATCATAGAGAGAAGGTGTAGAATGGGTTGCCGATTGAATGGCTTGATAGGCAGATTCAACTAGACTTAAAGGCATTTGTTCACCATAGCGAAGATAATCACCAGGATCATGTACTATCCATGGGTCATGAGACATGGGGGTTTCCCGGACAGAGGTGGAAATAAAATTGATTGAGGTGACAAAAGGAGGTGGAACATCGGGTGGTGGTATTGGGAAGGTACCCATCAAAGTGGAATCTTTTAGGAGACCCACACCGACATTCTCGTACCCAGGAGGTGTCTTCGAGATAAAGGGTACGTTGCTAGTACAAGAATCAGAATTGAAAAAGGCCAGTTGGTCAACCGTAACGACTTTTCCTTGATGTGGGAAATGTAACACACAGAAAAGGGTTGACACGATGACACACATGGAATCAATCCAATTACGACCAAGTAAGAGGTTATAATCAAGAGGCACATCAAAGACCTCGACCTCAACATTGATTGATTTTCCTTCCAACATAATGGACAATGAGGGAAGAACACCATAGGGTTTAAAACCAGAACCATTGAAAGCCTTAAGTGTATTGTGTGATTCAGTGAAGGAGGAGAGACAATGGCTTTCCAACAAGTAACTGACATAACACACGTTGAGGCACCCTCGTCAATAACAGTTCTACAGATATTCTTGTTCTCGACAACAACTTGAATCTGAAATGCTAACTGAGGAGGTAGCCTTGGAATGTGGTCTTCCAAGTCAAAGATTATCATATTTGTATCTATGGGATCAATTCCACCAATGGCCTTTAACAATGCCTTCCATTGAGCGGGACAACTTTGAAGGACTTCGAGAGATGACATCGCAGAGGGTGCTTGTGCAAGGTCTTCTACAATGCTGTAGTTTTGAGCAGCACACACATGAGGATTAAAGGCAATATTCCGAACAACACCCTTTGGGGGAGGGCATAGAACTGTATCGGGACCCAATCGTTTGAGATGAAGAGGATCGTTGGGAGGTGAAGTTGAGGGAGGTAGTTGAACCAATGAAGGTGGTAAATTGTCAACTTTCTCCTTCGAAGGAGAATAATATTTGGCTCGAGTGGTGATTGCAACGTCGTTCTTGGTAGAATTACCAGTACACATAAGGACATACGAAGTGGTGGAAGGAGAGGGTTGGTCATGAATGACCAATTAGGCATGTTGTTGAGAAGGGAAAGGTTGTGACAAAACAACAGGTGTGGGAGGCTTTCTGGTTCCTTGAAGGAACTTAGTGACCTCAACACGTCTTGGACAATCTTTTGTGTAGTGATAATCACCACAAATAAGGCAAGGATATCGAGGTTTACGCTTATCCTTATCATCAACAGACCGTGTCTTGGGTTTATCGGATTGCGGATTATTATTTCTATCCTCCTTGTTCTTACCCTTTCCTTTTTTAGATTTGTTTTTGCCAGCAGGGGTAGATTGAACTGAATTAACCTCGAAAGTTTTTTCGGTGGAAGGAGTAGGAGTTAGAGAACTTTGAACATTAGAAGCAGTAGATTTGGGATTGGTGTGAGTGGTCGACGTGGATTTAGCATCAGCATGGAAGGTGCCAATCACAACATCAACAACATGAGATGCTACTGTGGTGGTTGAGGTAGAGGTGGTAGAAGGGTGAGGAGCGTCAGGGAGCAAGTCGTAAAGAGTTCCAGTTTGTGAATAAAAGAGATCTAAGTACTGAGCGTGACTAATCGCCTGTTCGTCAGTGACAACTCCACCCATGGCAATATCACGGGAGATTTTATTGACGAATGATTTGGTGAACCATTCAACCAATAATTGATCAGGAAGGTCGAGTTTGATCAAGCATCTCCTCCGTCTCCACTCATGAATGTGATCGGAAATGTGAGTGGCAGAGGATTGCTTAAAGGAACTTAAAATCTTGGTTCCTATCTCGTAGCGGATTGGAAATTGGTAATGTGTGACGAAAGCCATGGCTAGGGTATTAAAGTCATTAAATAAACCTCATGGTAATTCTATGTACCACTTTTCAGCCTAACCCATGAGAGTTCGTTGGAAGAGTCGTAACTGAATGGAGTCGTCCATCAAAGAGTTGGACGAGCACCAAAGGTGAAAAGTCATAACATGGTTGTTTGGGTCTTCTCCCTATTTACTGTCAAATTTGGGAATATCGGATGATAACTTGGAAGGTATAACGGGCCAATGGGGAGAATGTAAGATAGGATCATTCAATATTCTAGACAAGTCGGGTAAATCCAAAGTGGCTAAAAAGGGAAACTGTCGATTCACTTGAGGGTACTGGTGAATTTGGGAAGGAAGTCCCGTCGGTATACCAGTAGGACTGTAAGCAATCTGCATGTAAGTCAAAGTTCCTGATAGATTCAGACATGGATGTGGAGGCATGCAACCCATAGGGTTGGGTTGGTTAGAAATGTTCCCTTGAAAAGGGACACTAGAGTGAACGTGTGGGCCCCAAGTGGGATTTAAAGAGCTAGGATATGGCTGGCCAGAGTGAGGGGGTTACAAAAGAGGTGACTTGGGGTTGTTTCCCCCCATATGATTGTGTATTTCTTTGGGCAAGAAGGTTACAAATTTGGGCTAGTGATCCCGATGTGTTCTATCCATATAGTGGGTTATAGAGTCCAACCTGAGGTTGTCCTCCAAGTGGAGGATACCCCCCAATGTGAGATTTCCCTCCAATGGGAATCTGGTAACCAGAAGTGAACAGATGATGGGTGCTTCTAATTGGATAGGAGCTACTAAGGCCATATGCCCTAGGACAAGGTGGATAAGACCCTCCAAAGAGGACTTGGGAAGGTGTAGGAACAAAATCGGCAGCAACATTGTACCTAAGTGGAACAAAAAGTCCCAAAACTCTGGATGGAACTTGGGTAGGGATGGTGGTGGAAGGATTCAAAGCATGATACCCAGGAGGAAGCAACGAGATAGGTCTAGATGAGAGTGGTGTGCCAATGGGAGCTTGGTTAAGCACCACATTCTCAGTAGGAATAGTCGTAACGTGTGGGACCATAGTAGAATGTGCCATCTTGAGAGAAAAAGTCGAGTTAGGACCAATTGACTATGTGTCTGGATCGATGGTGATGTTGCTAGTTTTACCAACAAAATGCTCTAAAGGTATCGTGTAGGTAATAGACGTTTCAGGAAGTTGGGAGATGACAGGTGTATCAGGACCTGCTCCTAAGTTGCCGTAAAGGTCCTGCACCGTGATAGGTGGGATTCTAAATATGTCGATAGTACAAAGGGGATTATCGACTCCAGAGCCTGCATGGGGTCCACTTGGTATTCCATAAGTATCAACAACAAGTTCTCTTGATGAATTCATCTAGAGAATATGTCTCTAGTATCCAGGAGGGATGCAGAAAGCCTCTAAAGAATTGAAAATAACTCAGAAACTTTCTAAAGAGGTGAAACCTTCCTATGGTGAGGATACAGTGTCCTAGACCGCTCTCCACTCGGGAGAGCTCTCTGGTTAATTAGGAGGCAAAGGGAGATAACCTTCTGGATCTTCCGGAGGTAGCCCTAGCATCCTACGTGAATGACGTGGAGGGTAGATGTTGGCCGAACCAAATATTTTACGTAAAAAATCTATGTCCAACTATGGAAACAAACAACACTCGCTAACAAAATCTAGAAATCAAACCAAGCAAACAAACCTTCTTATTTCAAAATCACTAGTTGGTGATGAAATCCAACATCATGAAGTCAAGACAAGAAGAGGATATGATAGATCAGGTGGAAAAGTTACGTTGACGACCTGCTTAACATAATTACACCCTGGTGCAAGCTCCCACACACAATCGTGGATATACCCTCCAAGGAGCCTGAGTGATTCTGGCCAATGTTGATTCCAGGTACCGTGAAGACTTTCCCCTCCACAATCACCCTGTGTAAGACCCTGAAAAGATAGGTTACTAAGGTTAGCAAGAACAACAGTGATGCATGGGGAAACAATCGACAGTCTGATCCACGCACAAGGGCAGGGTATCTAGCCCGAAATCAACTTGAGAGGCTTCCACTCATAATTGTGGGTATACCTTCAAGTGACCCCTGTAATATGCGCAATCTCTACACCAAGACCAACAAAGCAGTGTGAGTAACTCTGCTAGCCTTAATGCGACCTCAGGTTTGACCCTTGTGTCAGAAGGGCTTGCCAGGACAAAATGTTGCAAGTGGATTTGAACACTCCCTGTCACAAGATGATACAATGTGTTTTATGCTTTGGAGAGTGTGCCTCACAACCTATTCCAAAGCGCTAGCCTAGCTAATGTTGGTGGAAAGAGTTTCTAGAAAATAAAAGTTACTAATAAATTTTAAAATTACGTAGTATTTTAGAGGCTGTTGTTTATGCAAGAGGGAGATAGAGATGAAACTGATGTTGTATGAGACCTACACCCAATAATATGCAAAAAGATATGGATGATGCAATGTTTTAGTTCGATGAAATCTAATTACAAGAGGGAGAAAGTGTTTCTTCGGAAAACACGAAAGCTACGAAATATAATTCCTTTTTCTTGAATGAACACAATTTCAAACAATCATAAGCAATGAAAATTTTCAATTTCTTCTCTTGTAAAAAAAATATTTGAATGCAAACTTTTTTCTTATGAATGATTACTACAAATAATAGACGACTTTAAGTCTTCATTTCTAAAACCAAGTCAGGGATATGATGAATACAAGAAAAGTAATCAAAGAAAATCGATACACTCAAAAAATACCCAAATCAAACTTTCAATGAAGATAAAGATGAAGATGACGAGAAAGTGTTTTACTAAATGCAAATGAAAATGACTTTCCAATCAACAAGCAATCCAAAAAATGTAAACAATCAAAAACCTTAAATCAAATCAAGAACTTTCATCAATCAAGCACTCAGATCTCAAAATCGGAGATTATATCCTTGTTGATAAAAATCAAGAAGCAGGAACTTGTAAAATGATGAAGAAGGGCCTTCAATCTCTAAAATCCAATCAACAACAAGTCTTACACTCAGAAAATATTCAAATACTAGC
Source organism: Picea engelmannii (assembly GCA_009831015.1). NCBI lineage: Eukaryota > Viridiplantae > Streptophyta > Pinopsida > Pinales > Pinaceae > Picea > Picea engelmannii. The sequence goes on along the minus strand of ML808665.1, from coordinate 110,988 downwards.
ACTAAAAGTTCCTCCCAAGTGATCAAACCAAAATTGGGTAGCAGAGGACAAAAAGACCCAATCCAAATTTTTTTATAGGCAATGTCGCAGCCCAACAATAGGGTACAGTGCAACGATTAAAGGTTTCCGTAGGCTAGCTATGGGGTAGATTGCGGAAAGTCCGCACTGGTATAAACAGTCGGAGTGCGGTTATCTAAGGTTTATGTAGGCTATATATGGGATACAGTGCGAAAATGCCTGTAAATAAAGGAAAATTGGAAAAAGGACAAAGCGTCTAAAATAAAATTCAGATCCAGATAGTCTGGATGGATCCCCCACAGACTCAGAGATTGGTTTAAAATGAAAATATGTAGGCTAAAGGAAAATGGACAAAAAAAACCCAAAACAAGTCGTATCCGCAGCACGGTCGCCAATTTTGTTATTGGATAAATCGGTGAATGCAAACATAAACTGATCTCCCTAGATCCACCTGGATCTGGAACAAAACAAGAGAAGACATGACGCTTTCCCTAAGCTTTAATCATTGAGTTTAGAGTCAAATAAGATATGAATGAAATACCTTTGAATATCGATTCCTTATATCTTTGTTGTCCTTGCTTCGCTTCAATGCTCTTTTGCTATTGGATCTGCAATGAAACAAAAACCGACCAAAGTGAAAGCAACAATAGTATATTCAATGAAAACTTACACATGTGATCAAGGAGTCATGTAATCAAATGAGAATGATTTTATGGGAAAGAAACATGCCACTGTATTATATTAAGTAAAAGTAGAATATAGAACCAAACAACCTTGATGTTCCAAGGTTCCCTTCGGGTGGCCCTTTGCTCCAACACACACACTTGCTCCAAACTTGCATGAAGAGGATCCACAATAACTTGATGGACAGATGAAGACCTCAAGCATCAATTGAAATAGAATCCCTCACACAATTCTGAACTTATTCTTTCATTAATTCCTTGCTTGCTTTCTTACTTACTTAACCTTTTCCATGAGAAACCCATCATTATATAGGAGAAAGAGAAATGGTTAAAGAGATTAGGATGATCCCACCAAATCAAAGAATTGAGTAGGATCCCAAACATACGGATGCCACCTCATATTCTAGAAGATCCCTTCTAGAACTTTCGTGAACTTCGACCTTTTCTCAGTCTTCCAACGCCGTTGCACCCTGCATATAATGCATCCTGCGAAAAGGTCGCAAGCTAGTTTCATGACAGCCTGCGGGGATCAGGCATTTCCTCACTGTACCTTATGGCTGGCCTGTGATAGCCTTCTAAAAACAAGTTTTGTAGAAGAGGGAGCTAGTCACTTTTTTCATGAAGAAAGGTTATTTTGGAAGCCTGAACACATGCTATAGAAACATCACCGGGGTGACTAAAATAATGTGTAACAGGCCTCGATGCGCTTTGTTGTAACCACTCTAAGTGTATTACCTTTCATCCCTCTTAGTATCACGTTTTCCCCATTCTCTTCAATGAATGACATCTCCATGGTTTTGTAGTTGGTAGTGATAGGTCTTAAGGTACTAAGCCACTGAACTCCTAAGATAATATTGGTGTCTGGTAGATCCATCACATAGAATTATTTCCCTAATTGATGTCTCCACAATGTAATTTTCATCCCTAGAATATACCTGTCACATGGCAGAGTGTGACCCCCTTCTACCTCCACATGAAAATCCTCAAATTCTACTTTAGGTATATGCCTTCTATTCAACAAGGCCGAAGCAATGAAGTTATGTGAAGCTCCCCCATCTATGAGTACCAAAACCTTTTATCCTTGAAGCACTCATGTCATCCTGAAGGTATTGAACTTAGGGACCCCACTGATCGAAGCTATTGTAACCTTCTTATATCTTGTAAGGCTGAAACCTACTTCTTCACATTCTTCATTCATTGTAGGGTCTATTCTAGGTGGATTTACTTCCATGTTTTGAATGTGGCTGAAATATTCTTCATCCTCATCATTAGAAATCACCTCAATGTAATGTGCCTTGCCTTTACCCATGCATTTGTGACCTGACTCCCAAGGTTCCTTGCATGTGAAGAAAAATTGCTTCCTCCTCAATTCCCTTCTAGTTGGCTCGTCCATCCTACCTTTTCCTTTATCCACTCCCCTTTGATATCTTTCCCCTTCGTTTATAGGTGGTCTAGGAGTAAATTTGGTATTTGTTGTAGATCCCATCAAATCTATAGTCCTCCATATGGCCTCCTATAAGTTGGAAGGCTTAAAATCCTTGACCCAACCATGTAGGGGTTCCATCAACCCCTCAGTAAAGAGCATCAATAATCTATCCTGAGACACATCTGACACCATTACGACGACCCTCTGAAACTCCTCTATATAGATCTCTAGTGACCCAGTTTTCTTAAGTTGTGTGAATTCCCTGAAATGTAGCTCCAGATCTCCCTGATCAAACCTGTCAATAAGTATCTGAGTGAACTCTGTGTAAGTAGTAATATGATTATGACCCAAGGTAGTCATACCATGATACTACTAGTCATGAGATTTTCCTTTCAAGTAAATTGTGCCAAACTTGATGGCATCAAATTCTCTCATGGGGTTTAGCTTAGAATAGGCATCTAACTTTTGCACCCAAGCTTGTGTAGTGATCGTGGAAGATCCATCATAGTATGGAATCTCCATTTTTCTTGCCCTGCACTCTAGCTCATTATTGTTCCTGTGATAGTTCTTCGGTCTTCTCCTAAACTTGATACCACAATATTGGTCCAAGGTAACCTGCCTCCTAAATCCTACACTCAATGCTGCATACTCCCTGGCATACTCCTCAAAGTTGTCTTATATCTCATCGAAGTGGTTATCTTGTGGCTGGCCATCCAAGAATGTGGGAATATAGGGTATAGGAGTGATTTTTTTGTTGTTTGGTCCTTTATAGTAGCCTTCGTCAAATAAATTGTGCCCCTCTATATGATAGTTAGGATCCTACTCATGGTGATGTCTGTTTCCCCCTTAAGAACCACTAGCTTCCTTATTTGCATTAATGTTTGGGCCATCCCCACCATGGTTCATCTACATCAAGAGGTACACAATCTTGTCTTGGATAACATTTAGTTTCTCCAAAGTCTCCCTCATCTCAACCTGTCCCCTCCACATTGTCTCCTGGGTCTCTTGTATATGGTGTTGAAGTGTATGTTGTGTATTGTCTATGGATCTCTTCAAGTCCTTTGCTATACCTGCTAAAACCTGTGGCTCACTGTCATACCCCTATCCTTCCATTTCCGCCTCTGGTTCCTATGCCTGTTTCTTGATCCTTCCTATATAGATATCACTGAACTTCTTCATGCACTAAACCCCACAAGCTAGGAGGATTTAATGCACTGATACCATTGTAATGTTCCCAAGATGTTCCTTGCTTGGAAATTTAGGTTTTAGGCTAGGTTTTTTGGTTTATTGTTTGTTGTTTTGCAGATCTGCCTTCAAGGCTTGCGCTATGGATATTATATGGAGTTTATAGTGTGCAAGTGACAAGAATATAGTAATAAACACATCCAATGACAACATACAAGAGATTCAACATAATGGAAAAGAAACAACTTCAGATCTGACCTTTATTTAGATAGTAGAAGATCCTGATACAATAGATGTGCAGATTTGGAAAATTATAACTGAGCTCTAGCAACAAAAATGATGATAACCCTCAAACAAGACCGAGAAGTGAATATAAAAGCCTCCAAAGGCCAACCAAACACCTGTAGGAAGATACAAGATTAATCTATTTCCCTTCAATAGCTGGAACCCTTCTCTCATACTAAGTTGCACACTTCCCCGTGGTTGTAGCTTATCTAGATTTCGGTCCTCATCTTCTAAGCCTCCAAATCCCTCCAAAATTCGTACAATAGTAGATCGGGGGAACACAAACCCCTTGGATAAGTCTTGGGTTGATTGGAGGTGTTATGAAACCTCAACTGATTGGATCTCCCTGATGCAGTGGGCCCTCCTTCACTAGAAATCATGTGAAGCTCCAAATAAATCATATTCCAAGAAAACCCTCTTCAAAATGGGCTTGGAAAGGCTCCCTAGGCCCAACAATCATATCCTAATGGGTTTTGGCCACCAAAACCTCCTCCTCTCTCCATATCAAATAGTTCTCCTTCAACAAGTGCACCCTCCTGCTGAAAAACCCCAGAAACTACACATTGCCTCTCTTCTCCACTGGATGAGTAACCTTTAACTGTTGTAGAATGGTGGGGGAGGAATATTGCACCTTTGTGACCAAGCTTGGACCAGGAGAGGTGGAATATTTCACCACCGAGCTGATCTCTAGGGTTTGTTATCCCAAAACCCTCAAAATGTCTTTGGGTATAGATCTCAAGAAGCAAAAATGAATACCAAGAATGAGGAGTGAGGTGCCCTCATTTTTCCTTTATACCCCTGATCTAATTCTCACTTGAGTTAATTGACCACCTTCTAAGGTTAACTCTTTGATTTTCTTCATGTGGCATTTTTCACACTTACTTTACGTTTCTCCCTAATGTCACTTTTAAATTATAACATTATGCTTAGATGAACACTTTGGAGTCTCTTAGTCCCCATTTCTCATGAGACTATAGTCTAGTGGGGACATCTATACTAATAAATCTCTGTAATCCTCTTATCAAGAGGTGGGGGAAATTACAGTCTTCCCTACTAGAAATTGCTTACCCACAAGGAATTCTGACCTTGCTTTCTGAAGAACCTGTTCATTCTCCCAAGTAGCATCCTCTATAGGCAAATCCTTCCATTTGACCAAGTACTCCTTGATGTTCCTCTTCCTTAGACTCTTTTCCCTTATTTCTAACCCTTCTTCAGGTATCAATATCAACTGACCCTCCTCATCCAAGGGAGGTAGTTCCTCAATAGGAGTGATGTGTTTCCCTATGGCTCTTTTCAAACAAAATACATGAAAAACATCGTGTATCTTTCTTACCGGGGGTAGATCAAGCTCATCTGCCATGACCCATACCTTTATTTTTACCATGTATGGACCAAAGAAGCGAGGTTGAAGCTTGTATGTGCAATTCCTCTTTATAAATGCTTTTCTGTAAGGTTGGATCCTTAAGTATACATGATCACCAACCTCAAATGTGAGCTCCACTATGTGCTTGTCTGCATGTGTCTTTTGTTGATTTTNAAAGAAGCGAGGTTGAAGCTTGTATGTGCAATTCCTCTTTATAAATGCTTTTCTGTAAGGTTGGATCCTTAAGTATACATGATCACCAACCTCAAATGTGAGCTCCACTATGTGCTTGTCTGCATGTGTCTTTTGTTGATTTTTTGCCCTATGCAAGTGATCCTTTAGCTCTTCGAGTATATCTTGGCACTGTTGGATCCAATCATGTACCATAGGTGCTCTACTATCACCAAATAAAATCTCCACAAAGGTGAGGGGGTGATAACTTTATAAGGCCATGAAAGGTGACATACCAATAGACGTGTGGTAGGTGGTGTTGTAGCAATACTCACCCAAATGTAACCACTTAACCCATGGATTTTGTTACCCTGGAACATAATTTTCAAGGTAACCTTCCACCCAATTGTTGACTATCTCTATCTAGCCATCAATTTGAGGATGATATCTAGTGGTGGGGGTCAAGGTCATACCTACCAACCAAAATATCTCCTGCCAAAAGGTTCTCATGAACCTGTGGTCCCTATCACTCACTATGGTTTTGGGTAAACCATGCAACCTAAACATCTCTTTAAATAATAGTTCGACAAACTGAGAAGCACTGTAATATGTGGCAATGGCAAAGAAATGGGTAAACTTGGTTAATCTATCCACAACCACAAAGATGCAATCCTTTCCCTGAACCTTGGGCAGCCTTGTGATGAAGTCCACAGATATACTCTCCCATGTATGCTCTGGAATAGGGAGTGGTTGCAATAAACATGTTGGATGAGTGTGCTCCTCCTCCTTCTCCTAACAAGTGGAACATTCCCTGATATGGCACATTACATCCACTTTCATGCCCCTCCATGAGAATATTTCCCTTACCTGCCTGTATGTTTTGACAAATCCTTAATGCCCAACTAATGGCGAGTCATGACATGCTTGCAATACTCTCATTTTGAATTTTGATTCAGGAACCAAGAAAATTAGGCCCTTGTAGTATATGATGTCATCCATGATCCTAAATTTATCATCATGTACCTGCCCATCCATCAACTCACAAGAAAACCTATTTTAAAATACTCCACCAAAAGATGTGCTTTGCAATCAACTGAAATATTTGTTATGACATATACTGAAGGCCTCCTAGACAAAGCATCAACCACCACATTGTTTTTTCCTTTGAAAAATTCAATGTCAAAGTCACAAGCTTGGATCTTGCTAACCCATTTTTCATGTCTTTCATTAAGGTCCTTTTGATCCAAGAAGTACTTAAGGCTATTGTGATCTGTCCTAACAACAAACTTTTCCGCAACCAAGTACTGTCTAAATTTGGCCAATGCATCCATAATAGCTAACATTTATTTGTCATAAATAGTGTATAGGATCTCATGCCCCCTCAGTTTTCAACTCTCATAGGCAATGGGTGCCTATTCTGCATAAGAACTTATCCAATGTCCTCACCTGAGGCATCACACTCCAATATGAAAGGCTGCGAGAAATTTGGTATAGAGAGAACTAGACAAGTGCTCATTACCTTATTAATTTGATCAAATTTCACCTGTGCCTCTTGACTTCACCTAAATGCACCTTTTCTAGTCAAATCTGTCAAGGGTGCGCAAAGCTGGGAGAAGCCTTTCACAAACCTCCAGTAGTAATTGCAAATACCTAGCAATCCTTTCAACTCAGTAAGAGTCTAGGGTGTTGGCCAATCAAGTATAGCTTGTATTGTTTCTTGGTGCACATGTACTTCTTTCTCTCCAATGATATGTCCCAAGTAGAGGACTTCAATCATCCAAAATTCACACTTTGACTCTTTAGTGTACAAGGATTGTTCCTCCATAATACCCAAGATTTGGTCTACATGCTTGAGATGATCCTCCCAAGTTTTTCTATAAATCAGCAAGTCATCAGAGAATACTAAGAGAAACTTCCTCAATTACTTGTTGAAGACGTGATTCATGCATGATTGAAAGGTGGCTAGAGTATTAGTTAGCCCAAAGGGCATAACCAAAAATTCATAATGACCATAATGACATCTAAGAGTTTCTTTTGGCACATCTTGCTCCCTCATTTTGATTTGATGAAAACCAGAGCGCAAGTCTATTTTTGTGAAGTAGACAGCGCCATGTAACTCATCCAATAGCTCATCTAACTGAGGGATGGGGTGCCTGTTCTTAATAGTCTTCTTGTTCAAGGCCCTGTATTCAATGCACATGCACATAGTCTCATCTTTCTTCTATACCAGAACTTGGTCTAATGTGACCCATGTCCAAAAGTTCTTTGATAGCTTTTTCAATTTCATCCTTATACTTTTTTGGGTGTCTATAAGGAGTAGTGATGACAGGTTTTGTGCCTTCTTCCAACTCTATAATATGCTCAACCCCCCCATCTAGTGGTGCTCCTGGAGGAATAGGTTCAAAAACCTTATTATGACTATCAATGATTTTATGAATGTCATGAGAGTAGTGAGGATGCCCCTTCTTATCCACCTGCACTGATATTCTAAATTTGCTACATATACAATGTATTCTCTCCTAAAGATGGCCTCCATGCACTTTTTTGTAACCACTCTAGGTGTATTAAATGTCATCCCTCTTAGTATTAGTTTTTTCCCATTCTCTTCAATGAATGACATCTCCATGGTTTTGTAGTTGGTAGTGATAGTTCCCAAGGTACTAAGCCACTGAACTCCCAAGATAATATTGGTGTTTGGTAGATCCATCACATAGAAGTCTTGTTCTAAGTCATGTTTCCCCAATGTAAGTTTCAACCCTGGAATATACCTGTCACATGGCATAGTGCGATCCCCTGCTATCTCCACACAAAAACCCTCAAATTTTGTTGTAGGTATATGCCTTCTATTCAACAAGGTCAAATCAAGGAAGTTATGTGAAGCTCCCCCATCCATGAGTACCAAAATCTTATGTCCTTGAAGAACTCTCCTCATCCTTAAGGTATTGAACTTAGGGACCCCACGGATGGAATCTATTGTAACCTTCTTATCTCATGTAAGGTCAAAACCTGATTCTTCACCTTCTTCATTCACTGTAGGGTCTATTCTAGGTGGATTTGATTCCATGTTTTGAATGTGTCCAAAATGTTGTTCATCCTCATCATCGGAAATCACCTCAATGTAAATGTGACTTGCCTTTAGCCATGCACTTGTGCCCTGTCTCCCAAGGTTCCTTGCATGTGAAGCAACGTTTCTTCCTCCTCAATTCCCTTCTAGTTGTCTCGTACATCCTACCTTTTCCTTTATCCACTCCCCTTTGATCTCTTCCCCCTTGGTTTATAGGTGGTCTAGGAGTAAACTTGGTTTTTGATGCAGATCCCATCAAATCTCTAGTCCTCCATATGGCCTCTTGTAGCTTGCAAGGATTAAAATCCTTGACCCAACCACATAGGGGTTCCATCAACCCCATTCACCCCTTACTTCTATTATCCAATCAGGTTGGATGATCGAGATAGCATAGAGAAAGGTCTCAACATCTTCATACTTTCTTGAGAGTGCATCTACCACAACATTTTGCTTCACTTTTTTATATACGATTTCAAAATCATAACCCAATATCTTGGTCACCCATTTTTGTTGTTCTTCTGAAGATAGTCTTTGTTCCAAGAAGTATTTAAGACTATCATGATCTTTTTTGACCTTGAAGTGCCTACCTATTAGGTAAGGACGCCATTTCTTCAATGCATGTAGTATTGCCATCATTTCCTTCTCATAAATGGGTTTGTGCAAGTCCTTTCCCTTGAGTGGTCAGCTTTCAAAAGCCATGGGCCTTCCTTCTTGCATTAGGACAACACCAATTCCATTTCCTGAGGCATCACATTCCACAATAAAGGTTTTTGTGAAGTCTGGAGTGGTCAAGACAGGAGCTTTTCACATCAACTCTTTAAGGTGTTCAAAATCTTTAGTTTCCTCTAGAGTCCATGAAAATGCATCCTTCTTAGTTAGTGTCATTAAAGGTGTTGCTATTCTTCCATAGTGTCGAACAAACTTGTGGTAGTAACCTGTCAAACCCAAAAATCCCTTGAGATTCTTCAATGTTTTGGGAATCGTCTAGTCCATCATGGCATTAATATTGTTAGGGTCTACCTTGACACCTTCATGAGATACAATATGACCCAAATACTTTACCTCATTCACCCCAAAGAAACATTTGGATAGTTTGGCATATAGTTGTTGCTCCTTGAGTATTTTTAGTACCTTGTCAACATGTCACACATGATCCTCCCAAGACTTTCTATAGATTAGTATATCATCAAAAAATACTAACACAAATTTTCGAAGGAAGGGCTTGAAAATGGAATTCATCAACCCTTGGAATGTGGAAGGTGCATTTGTAAGGCCAAAAGGCATGACCAAAAAATCATAATGGCCTTCATGAGTTTAGAATGTTGTTTTTGGGATATCTTATTCCTTCATTCTAATCTGATGATACCCTGAACGAAGATCCAACTTTGTAAAATAGACTGCTCCATGTAGTTCATCTAACAATTCATCAATGACGGGAATGTGAAACTTATCTTTAATAGTGATCTTGTTGAGATCTCTAAAATATGGACACATACGCCATGAGCCATATTTCTTGAATACCATTACCATCGGTGCACAGTAAGAACTTTGGCTAGGTCTAATAATGCTAGCCTCTAACATTTCTTCAACCATGCACTCAATTTCACTCTTTTGGGCATAAGGGAATTTGTATGGCCTGATGTTAGGAGGAACACTCCCAGGAATTAGGTGAATATCATGATCATGATTTTGAGTGGGTGGAAGACCTTTGGGAATATCTTCAAATACTTTGGAATGCTTATCAATGATCCCTTGGAGATCTAGGGGAATGGATGGCTTAGATGTTTGAACATCTAGTGAGCATAGTTGTGCAATTACACCTTGATGCCCCTTTTTCAATAATTTTGTCATGCCATTGGAGCTTATCACCTTAGTGATTTTCCCTGTGATACCTCTTAACTCAATTTCTTTTCCTTCCACTAAAAATTTCATGAAAAGTTGTTGAAAATTAAAATCCACCGTTCCTAATGATTGTAACCATTGGATTTCTATCATGACATCAACACCACCCATGGGTATAGAAATCAATGGACTATTCATTACATATTCCCCCATAGTAAGATTGATCTTATTGCATTTTCCTGAGCAATTGATAGTTCCTCCATCTGCAATCATTACTTGAAACTCTGGTGCTAGATATAAAAAGAAATTGAGAGCTTTGGCTAATTTATAGTGAATGAAATTATGAGTACTACCAGAATCAATTAGGACTATTACCTTTTTCTTTTTGATATATCCTTCGATCTTGAGGGTTTGAGGAGTGCTAATTCCAACCAATGAATTACACGATATCGTGGGAGTCAACTCTTCAAAAGAAACCACGTCTACATTTTCATCTTGAGATGGTTCTTGTTCTTGTTCTTCTTCACAATCTATGTAGAATAATTTCTTCTCACCACACTTATGTCCCTTATTGTACTTGCTGTCACAATTAAAGCATAAACCTTTTGCTTTTCTTTCCTCCAATTGTTGAGGTGTCAACCTGGTAGGTTGAGTTGTTTTAGAAGAATAAACATTATTCTCTCGATACATATTAGGAGTGGTCCTTCTAGTAGCCATAGCCATATTTTTACTTTCAACATTTCTTGCCACCCTGAAGGCATTCTCCAATGATTTGGGTTCCCAAAGACGAACCTCATGTTGAATGTTATCCCTTAAAGTTCCTATGAATACATCAATCGAGTGCTCATCTGGAATATCTGTTACCTTTATATTCAATCTTTGGAAGTTCTCAATGTGCTCTGTAACTAAACCCTTTTGCTTGAGATTTATCAATTGGCTAAAGAAGGTATTTCTCCTTGTATCCTCATAGTGTGCTATCATTTCTTCTGTGAAAATTGTCCAAGTGACGAGTTATTTGCGAGAACAAAGCCATCGATACCACACAAATTGATTGGGTTCTAAATATAAAGAAGGAATCTGTACCTTTTGTGTGGCACATTATGTAGATCAAAGAATTTCTCCATCTGAAGTATCCATGTGATTGGGTCCTTGCCATCAAACTTCCTCATATCAATATTAGGAAAGTGGTTGGTCTTCAACCCAAAGTTAGAGTTTCTCCATTCTTGATTCATCTTCCTTGTGTCCTCATCATGAATTTCATGGGATACATTTTCAATTTCAAGTGTCCTCTCTATTAGGAAATTTTTCAATCCTTCCATGATCTCTACTTTTAAACCATCCATGTTAGTATTTATTGCCTCCAACTTAGCTTCCGTTGAATCCATCATCTCTTGTAGCTCATCTTTTTTTATTGTCTTTTTTTGTAAACCATTTATGTCCCTACACATTTCTTCACCTTCATCAAGATTCCAAGTAAGATTCCAAGTAGGATTGTCTGGAGGCTTATTTGGTGTAGAAGTTCCCTTTTTTGGTGGCATGTTGGCCAAGTATCACTTTAAACCTTGATTTCGAGATGGTTCTACTAGACAATATTCCTTTTATTGTATCTCCAAAATTTCGGCCCTTCCAAGTATGAGATTTTATTTTTTGTAGTTCTCTGATATTTCTTCTTTGCAATGCCACATGTCTGATCAAAATTGGATGTGCCAAGTGGAATTTACGGTAACTTCCCCACAACTTGCTGATTTTTGTCCTTTCTAGGAGATCTCACTTGTATAGCGTGCCCCACACAAAATGTTTGATATAAAATTCTGAAACCCATACCATAACTACTAATGACTGTCCACTATCTAATGCAATAGGTATCACTCAATTTGGATACTCTAGGAATAAGTTATGAATGTTTTACCCGGAACACCTGCTTGAGACTAGTCATATACCCTATCTTCCACAGGGTGTATCTACAAATGTAAGATGACCCAAAAGCTGAAATTGTTACCACATATACCTTACTAATTTATGTGAATATCCTCTATATTTCAGCGTCTGAAACATTACATAAAAAAATTTATAGCGAAAATTCAGCAATGACTCAATTTAGGATGATTCCAGAACCCTATCTTACACAGGATGTATCTCCGAAAGCATAAGGCTTCAGGAGATGAAATTTTAATCCAACGTACCTTGATCTGTCTACCAAATATCCTCCCAACCATTCCTTTTGAAATGTTGTAGAAAAAAATTTATAGCGAAAATTCCAAGATGTCTCAGATGTAGCAGCGAAACCCCAAGACCTTGAGCTATGATACCATATGTTAAGAACCAAATATCAATATAGCATAGAAAAACCTAAGAATAAGTACTCAACGCCTTGAAAAAGAGACAATTTCATGTAATAAGCCTCTTCGAGGGGGCAACCTCCTTATACCCCAATAAAATGTCCAAATACAAGATGATTCCAAATGAAAATGTCTTCTTGGTATATATAAGAGACTAGGAGGTACAATTACAACTAATGGACTAAATTTGACATAAATAAAATAAAATTATTAATGTAATGTGCCCCAATTAAGGGGTAATGAGCCGCTATTTAGGGCTTAACATCAATAATCTATCCTGAGACACATATGGAAGCATTATGGCCAACCTATGAAACTCCTCTATATAGATCTCCGGTGACCCACTTTTCTTGATTTGTGTGAGTTCCTTGAAATGTAACTCTGGATCTCCTTGATCAAACCCGTCAATAAGTCTATGAGTGAACTATGTGTAAGTATTAATATGATTATGACCCAAGGTAGTCATACCATGATACCACCGGTCATGATATTTTCCTTCCAAGTAAATGGTTGCAAACTTGATGGCATCCAATTCCCTCATGGGGTTAAGCTACAAATAGGCATCTAACTTCTACACCCAAGGTTGTGTAGTGATCCTGGAAGATCAATCAAAGTCTGGAATCTCCATCTTTCTTTCCCTGCGCTCTAGCTCATTATTGTTCCTGTGATAGTTCTTCGGTCTACCCCTTAACTTTATACCACAATATTGGTCCAAGGTAACATGTCTCCTGAATCCTGCACTCAATATTGCATACTCCCTGACATACTCCTCAAAGTTGTCTTATATCTCATTGAAGTGGTTATCCTGTGGCTGACCATCCAAGAATGTGGGCATATAGGGTCTAGGAGTGATTTTGTTGTTGTTTGGTCCTTTAGAGTAACCTCCACCAAATAAATTTTTCCCATGTATGATAGTTAGGATCTTGCTCATGGTGATGTCTATTTCCCCCTTTAGAACCACTAGCTTCCCTGTTTGCATTGATATTTGGGCCATCCCCACCATGGTTCATCTGCATCAGGAGGTACACAATCTTGTCCTGGCTAGCATTTAGTTTCTCCAAAGTCTCCCTCATCTCAGCCTGTCCCCTACGCACTTGCATCTCTTGTAGATGGTGCTGAAGTGTATGATGCGTATTGTCTATGGAGCTCTTCAACTCCTTTGCTATACCTTCTAAAACCTGTGGCTCACTGTCATCCCATGATCCGTCCATTTCTGCCTCTAGTTCCCCTTTCTGTCTCCTACGCCTTCCCATATAAATACCACTAAACTTTTGCATGTGCTAAACCCCACAAGTTGGGAGGATTTAATGCTCTGATACCACTGTAATGTTCCCAAGCCGTTCCTTGCTTGGAAGCTTAGGTTTTAGGCTGAGTTTTTTTGTTTATTGTTTGTTTTTTTGCAGATCTGCCTTCAAGGATTGTGCTATGGAGCTTATACGGAGTTTACAATGTGCAAGTGACAAGAATATATCAATAAACACATCCAATGACAAGATACAAGAGAGTCAACACAATGGAAAAACAACAACTTCATATCTGACCTTTATTTAGATAGTAGAAGATATTGATACAATAGATCTGCAGATATGGAATAATATAACTGAGATATAGCAAAAAAAATGATGACAACCGTCAAACAAGACCAAGAAGAGAAGATACAAGCCTCCAAATGCCAACGAAACACCTACAGGAAGATACATGATTACTGTCTTTCCCTTCAATAGCTGGAACCCTTATTTCAGGTTGAGAAGCCTCCAAATCCTTCCAAAATTGGTAGAACAGTGGATTGAGGGAATACAAACCCCTTGTCTAAGTCTTGGGATGATTGGAGGTGTTATGAAACCTCAAATGATTGGATGTCCTTGATGCAGTGCGTCCTCCTTCACTAGAAATATTTCCAAGCTCCAAATAAATCATATGCCAAGAAAAAACTCTCCAAAATGGGCTAGGAAAGGCACCCTAGGCCCAACAATCAGATCCCAATGGGTTTTGGCCACCAAAACATCCTCCTCTCTCCAAATTGAATAGTTCTACTTCAAAAAGTGTGCCCTCCTGCTTGAAAACCCCATAAACTCCACATTTCCTCTCTTCTCCACTAGATGAGTAATATGTAACTATTGTAGAATGGTGGGGGAGGAATATTGCACCTCTGTGACCAAGCTTGGACCAAGAGAGATGGAATCTTTCACCACCAAGCTGATCTCTATGGTTTGTTATCCCAAAACCCTCAAAACGTATTTGGCTCTATAGCTCAAGAAGTAAAAGTGAAAATGTCAATAATGAGGAGTGAGGAGCCCTCCTTTTTCCTTTATACCCCTGATCTAATTCACAATTGAGTTAATTGACCACTTTCTAAGGTTAACTCTTTACTTTTCTTCATGTGTCATTTCCCCACTTAATTTACCTTTTTCCCCAATGTCACTTTTAAATTATAAGAGTATGATTAAGTGAACACTTTGGAGTCTCTTAGTCCCCATTTCTCATGAGACTATAGTCTATTGGGGACATCTAGACTACTAAGTCTCTGTAATCCTGTTATCAAGAGGTAGGAGACAGTACAGTCTCCCCTACTAGAAATTGCTTTCCCATAAGCAATTTTGACTCTACTTTCTGAAGAACTTGTTCATTCTCCCAAGTAGCATCCTCTATAAGTAAATCCTTCCATTTGACCAAGTACTCCCTGATGTTCCTCTTCCTTAGCCTCTTCTCCCTTACTTTTAACACTTCTTCATGTATCAATTTCAACTGACCCTCCTCATCCAAGGGAGGTATTTCCTCAATAGGAGTGATGTGTTTCCCTATAGCTCTTTTCAAACAAGATACATGAAAAAATTTGTGTATCTTGCTTCGTGGGGGTAGATCAAGGTCATATGCCACGACCCATACCTTTCTTTTTACCATGTACGACCCAAAGAAGCAAGGTTGAAGCTTTTCTGCACCATTCCTCTTTATATATGTCTGTTTGTAAGGTTGGAGCCTTAAGTATACAATATCACCAACCTCAAATGTGCGCTCCACTCTATGCTTGTCTACCTGTATCGTTTGTTGATTTTTCACCTTGTGCAAGTGATCCTTTAGCTCTTTGAGAATATATTGGCTCTGTTGGACACAATCTTGTACCATAGGTTCTTTACTATCACCAAATACAATATCCACAAAGGTGAGGGGATCATTACTGTATAAGGTCCTGAAATGTGACATACCAATAGACATGTGGTAGGTGGTGTTGTAGGAATACTAACCCAAGTGTAACCACTTAACCCATGCCTTATGTTTCCCTGAAACATAATTTATAAGGTACTCTTCCACCCACTTATTGACTATCTCTGTCTGGACATCAGTTTGAGGATGATAGATAGTGTTGGGGGTCAAGGCCGTACCTACCAACCTGAATAGCTCCTGCCAAAAGGTCCTCATCAACCTATTGTCCCTATCACTCACTATGGTTTTGGGTAAACCATGCAACCTGAATATCTCTTTGAAGAACAATTCTTCAAACTGAGAAGCACTATAATATGTGGCAATGGAAAAGAAATGGGAAAAATTGGTTAATATATCCACAACCACAAAGATGCAATCCTTGCCTTGAACCTTGGGCAGCCCCGTGATGAAGTCCATAGATATACTCTCCCATTTATGCTTTGGAATAGGGAGTGGTTGAAATAAACATGTTGGATGAGTGTTCTCCTCTTTATTCTCCTCACAAGTTGAACATTCCTTGATACGGTGCATTCCATCCACCTTCATGCCCCTCCATGCGAATATTTCCCTTACCTGCCTATATGTTTTGTCAAATCCTTGATGCCTAGCCAATGGTGAGTCATGACATGCTTGCAATACTCCCGTTTTGAATTTTGATTCAGAAACCAAGAAAATTTGGCCCTTGTAGTATATGATGTCATCCATGATCCCGAAGTTATCATCCTGTACCTTCCCATCCATCAACTCACAAGAAAACCTATTTTTAGAATACTTCACCAAAATATGTGCCTTTCAATCAACTGAAATATTTGTTATGGCATATACTAAAGGCCTCCTGGACAAAGCATCAACCACTACATTGTTTTTTCCTTTGACAAATTCAATGTCAAAGTCATAATATTGGATATTGCTAATCCATTTTGGATTTATTTCATTAAGGTCCTTTTGGTCCAAGAAGTACTTGAGGCTATTGTGATCTGTCCTGATAACAAATTTCTCCCCAACCAAGTACTGTCTGAATTTAGCCAACACATGCATAATAGCTAACATTTATTTGTCATAAATAGTGTAGAAGAGCTTAGGCCCCCTCAGATTTTGGCTCTCATAGGAAATGAAGTGCCTATTCTTCATAAGAACTGCTCCAATGCCCTCACCTAAGGCATCACACTCCAATATGAAAGGCTGCGAGAAATTTGGTAAAGAGAGAACCAGACAAGTGCTCATTACCTTCTTCATTTTATCAAGTCTTAAACATCAACGAAGTCATTAAAGTCTTTTGCACTAGGATCGAAGACTTGGAATCATGCACCACACCAAGAACACCACTGGAGGAAAAGGCAAAATGAGAAAGAACCATTCTGACCACAGTAGCAAGTATTAAGAGACTGGAGGAGGAACATGTGAAGCCATGTGAGCAAAAGGTGAAAATTTGGACAAATCCGATGGAGGATCTAGAGATGAAGGTTGGGGAAGCTATATTAAGGGATGCCCAGGAAAAAGCACATAAGGCTTCACAGAATATAAGTACGTTGCCACTAGCAGAGTGCATGATGCTCATACTAGCACAAATGCAATCATACGATGAAATAGAAAAGATAAGGGACCAACAAAATATTTTCCAACAACGATTAGTACTGTTGCAGGAAGAAGCACTAAGGGCAATAGGGGAATTGACAGTTGTTCAGGGAAAGGTAAAGTAGGTAGCACACGACAACGAGGATAAACTCACGACCCTAACTGTGTAGGTCGTAGAGAATATTTTGGAACAAGAAGCAGAAGTCAAGAAAAAAGTCACGACAACAAAGGAAACCTCCCAAAAGTTCATGGAAGCATTTAGGGGCGTGAAACAACAGGCTTAAGTGGCTCAGGACGAACCACATGTGAGTGTTGGGGGCTTGTTGGACACACAATTTGAATAACGAAGAATGAGGGCGCGTGAAAAATTAGTTATAAGCATAAAATAAGGAAGGACAATAGTCGGGAATGTAAAGGAAGCATGCAGGTGAAAAGATAGGAAAAACACGCCCGAACAATGAGTTGTCATGAGCTGTACTCATGAGTTGTCATAGGATTTTGGGATAAGTGAATAGGGTTTTGAGCCCTAAATTCTGTGTATAAATATGTAATGGGTCGGGTAGAATAGGCTGTTGACGGTTGAAAGTTGTTTCTATTGAGAGAATATACTAAGAATGAGAGAGAATCTTTGTGTGAAGATGGGGAAATACATCATGATGTATCTATTGTAAGAGCAGTGCACAAGCCTGAGATGATTGCATAAAGAATAATAAAGAATCCAATTGTTGTGGACGTAGCCCAAATTTTGGGTGAACCACGTTAAATTCTATGTCTAAATGTCTTTTCATGCGACTATCATGAATTTTATATTTATGCATAACTAGATCTAGATCTGTTTAGTAGATGATTGAAGTACAACAATATGAATGTTACAGTGAATAGTTTATGTTGCAATGTGTGTCACAATGATGATGCATAATTGAAGTTTACTAATTAATCAAGGGAAATAGATACACAATACTACACATAGGGTGGATAAGTAAGAATTAACATGGTGATAGCCTCCCATCCCCTCATCCCTGTAGAAACTTGGTTCCTGTAGCCCCAATAGATGCCTCGGGTGAGACTTCACTTGCATGTAGGTGATTCCGAAATGGTCAGTGTCTACAAGGTTTGTTGGTTATATAACTTGAACCCAGGGTCTTACAACCACGCTCCAACAGGTGGGAACAAAATTGTGATGTGTTCATAAGGCAAGAGGATGAGTTGCAACAAAAGAGTTTTAGGGTTGTGAAAGATATTGTTTTCTATTCGGGAACTTCTAGTGACCAATACGAGATTTTTTGGGTTAAATTCCCTAAGGAGTTGTTTCAGTGGTTGGATCGGTTACAAGAAGCCCCAAAGTTTAGATATTGGGTTAAGAAAACCCTTCATTGTACTTTTGAGAGTCTAGTGGCTCTTCATCGCCTAGATCACCAGATCTTACGAGCTGTAGTTTTTTGGGTGAAAAATATTATTGAGGGGTATATTATTGAATTTGCTGTAGAAAATCACCAAGCCTTTTCAAAAGTAGAAGTTGTATTCAGATATGGAGCCAAAGGAATATTGTTGCAGGAAATACCTTTTTTGGATTAATGTTTTGTTGGTAGAAGAAGGAATTTTGCCTGCTCCTTTAGGAAACATGGTATCTTAAACACCTGCGCTTAGGGAAGGGTGATTTCTCGGAGGGTTCATGAGGTAAGATACCAAGAAGTTTTATTTGATATATGGGGGGCCAACAAGAGAAGAGTGCAAGAGATGAATGAGATATAGGGAGGGTAGCTATTGTTGATAAATGGTGGCGGAATCAAATGAAGACAACAAAGAAGAAGACCGATTAGTTGTGGAAGGAGATCAAATCAGATGGTGGTGATAGAGAAAAGCTAGAAGAGTTGTGGAAGTTGCAGAGACGAGGAAGACTACCAGTCAATGGTTGAAAGAGAGAAGTAGTGTGAGAGTTGAATATTCCAGAGGTAGAAAACAAGAGGAAGAGTGTTCAAAGGAGGTAGATAAAAGAGTAAGGGTAGATGCCACCATTGATGAAGAATAATTAGCCTGGACCTCAGAAGGATTTGCGGAAGAATCATAACCTGTAATTGCAGAAGATACTAGTTTGCACCAAGAACTAGATGTAGCACTGGAGGAGAATGAGACCCCCCAGATCAAAAAAATCTGCTCCAAAGGTAAAGGAACCAACCCTGAATCATCTATTCCCCCAACATCGTCTACAAATTTGGTAATATCTCTAGTACATCCTGCTACAACTTCTGTTTTTCCTAGTTGGCAAAATCAGATGAAGACAACAAAGAAGAAGACTGATTAGTTGTGGAAGGAGATCAAATCAGATGGTGGTGATAGAGAAAAGCTAGAAGAGTTATGGAAGTTGTAGAGACGAGGAAGATTGGCCAGTCAATGGTTGAAAGAGAGAAGTAGTGTGAGAGTTGAAGATTCCAGAGGTAGCAAACAAGAGGAAGAGTGTTCAAAGGAGGTAGATGAAAGAGTAAGGGTAGATGCCACTACTGATGAAGAATAATTAACCTGGACCTCAGAAGGATTTGCGGAAGAATCAAAACTTGTAACTGCAGAAGATACTAGTTTGCACCAGGAACTAGATGTAGCACTGTAGGAGAATGAGGCCCCCCAGATCAAAAAAATCTGCTCCAAAGGTAAAGGAACCAACATTGAATCACCTATTCCCCCAACATCGTCTACAAATTTGGTAATATCTCTAGTACATCTTGCTACAACTTCTGTTTTTCCTAGTTGGCAGAATCAGATGAAGACAACAAATAAGAAGACTGATTAGTTGTGGAAGGAGATCAAATCAGATGGTGGTGATAGAGAAAAGCTAGAAGAGTTGTGGAAGTTGCAGAGACGAGGAAGACTGGCTAGTCAGTGGTTGAAAGAGAGAAGTAGTGTGAGAGTTGAATATTCCAGAGGTAGAAAACAAGAGGAAGAGTGTTTAAAGGAGGTAGATGAAAGATTAAGGGTAGATGCCACCATTGATGAAGAATAATTAGCCTAGACCTCAGAAGGATTTGCGGAAGAATCATAACCTGTAACTGCAGAAGATACTAGTTTGCACCAGGAACTAGATGTAGCACTGCAGGAGAATGAGAACCCCCAGATCAAAAAAATCTACTCCAAAGGTAAAGGAACCAACCCTGAATCACCTATTCCCCCAACATCGTCTACAAATTTGGTAATATCTCTAGTACATCCTGCTACAACTTCTGTTTTTCCTAGTTGGCAGAATCAAATGAAGACAAAAAAGAAGAAGACTGATTAGTTGTGGAAGGAGATCAAATCAGATGGTGGTGATAGAGAAAAGCTAGAAGAGTTATGGAAGTTGTAGAGATGAGGAAGACTGGCCAGTCAATGGTTGAAAAAGAGAAGTAGTGTGAGAGTTGAAGATTCCAGAGGTAGCAAACAAGAGGAAGAGTATTCAAAGGAGGTAGATGAAAGAGTAGATGCCATCACTGATGAAGAATAATTAGCCTGGACCTCAGAAGGATTTGTGGAAGAATCATAACCTGTAACTGCAGAAGATACTAGTTTGCACCAGGAACTAGATGTAGCACTGCAGGAGAATGAGACCCCCCAGATAAAAAAAATCTGCTCCAAAGGTAAAGGAACCAACCCTGAATCACCTATTCCCCCAACATCGTCTACACATTTGGTAATATCTCTAGTACATCCTGCTACAACTTCTGTTTTTCCTAGTTGGCAGAATCAAATGAATACAACAAATAAGAAGACTGATTAGTTGTGGAAGGAGATCAAATTAAATGGTGGTGATAGAGAAAATCTAGAAGAGTTGTGGAAGTTGTAGAGACGAGGAAGACTGGCCAGTCAATGGTTGAAAGAGAGAAGTAGTGTGAGAGTTGAAGATTCCAGAGGTAGCAAACAAGAGGAAGAGTGTTCAAAGGAGGTAGATGAAAGAGTAAGGGTAGATGCCACCACTGATGAAGAATAATTAGCTTGGACCTTAGAAGGATTTGCGGAAGAATCAGAACCTGTAACTGCAGAAGATACTAGTTTGCACCAGGAACTAGATGTAGCACTGGAGGAGAATGAGACCCCCCAGATCAAAAAAATATGCTCCAAAGGTAAAGGAACCAACCCTGAATCACCTATTCCCCCAACATTGTCTACAAATTTGGTAATATCTCTAGTACATCCTGCTACAACTTCTGTTTTTCCTAGTTCTTTGAGTTCTACAAGTTTATTGGCTAGTAATAGTGGAAGTGTGGTGAGTTCTACCATTATATCGCAACCATGATCTCGTGGGTTCATTTTAGTAGGGTCTACAATTCCATTGCTGGCAATGAAAAATGTAGGAACCCTTCCCCGATACCCTAAGTTTTGGGGAAAGGGGGATGAGGATGTTGAGAAGCACTGGTTTCTATGTCAATTCATCAGGAGGTCATGATGAACTCTAGATGTGAATAACTTTGTTGAGTTTCATACCACTCTAATAGGTCGAGCTCTCAGATGGTATATGAAAACTATTGAACTAAGGATTCAAGGTCAAGCCTTCACTCTAGTTCAAGTAGACATATGTTTATTGCAGAGTTCTAGTTACCACAGTCAAAGAAATAAGCACTTTTCGAGCTACGAGAGATAAATAAAGGAGATGGTGATTCTATGTGGGAATATAAATAGTATCACTAGAGGAGGATCAAAGACTAGTGTTGATGCAGAGAGTCCGCATTAAATCAAGATTCAAAAGTCTATTCTAAATAATACCAAGTATGATCCTGCATGATAGAAGGAATTCTTCAAAAATGCAGTATAGATGTTCATACATATGCTTGGTCCATTAACACCTGAAGTTGCAGAAACAAGTTTCAAGTTGACCCCACATCAACCACATATAACAAGAGAGTCATTTTATCAGTTGGAGTTTTTGGGTAAGTCACAAAATGTTGTTGATATTTGGTCTTAGTTATTTTATGATATTTTGGATGAGGAGCAACTTACTGAAAAGTTACATAATACAATTAATATGGCCTTGGAAGAAAAACAAAATCCAGGAGAGTTCATTTTTGCTAACCTTCCAAAATGAAAAGCAAGTAGGGTACAAAGAAGAAAGAGGATAATTGTAAGGGAATTCTGATTAAATACCCAATTGGATGATTATGAGATCAAGGTTGTTAAGTTGGACTTAGGCTTTGATGTCACATTCTACCTAAAAATACTTAGGAGGCAATGAGGAAACCAAAACTAGTTTATTCTCCTATTCATCTAAGGATGGAAAATTAGTACTGCATTTTTTTTTTTCCAGTAGGGAAGTTATAAAATGTAGAGGTAGATTTGGATGGTGCTAAAACAATAGCTGATTTTGAGGTTATTGAAATAATGGGAGAGAGTGATCGATACCTAGATTTGTTAGGCATTGACTGAGATTATGAAAATTATATTGTCATTGATCTTTAAAAGGAAACTATGAACTTGGAATTTGATGGTATGAAAGTCACTCAACCCTTATATCCATACCAAGGTCCAAGATATAGTGAACCTGCAAATAATACTATGGATCCAGATGTCCTCAACCAGTTGTATCATATGACTGCACGAAAAAGGGATGATTATATTAACCCCACTACATATGGCTCAATGGGTTTTGCAGATTGTTCTATCTGTGGATGAGGATTCTGAAGCAACTTTTAATAATTGGTAGCATGGACAATATGAGATCATTTTCCATGCATTGCACAACTGTCCACTCAATAAGGTGGATTGGGGATGAAATATGTGACTATCCAACATACGAAGGGACTTCAGATCTGCACAATTTTCTCATTGATACAGAGAATAAAGTTGTGGAAGAACAAATAATTTCAACTCTTGATATAACTATGATATCTTCCCTTGCTAGATGGTGGGATAATCATAAAGGAACTCTTTCTTCTTGGGATGAGTTTAAGCTTACCATTCAATATTGTTTCCTTCCACCATCGCAAGTTAGCTAGTCAAGTGAAGATCAGAAGATAAAAAGTCATATCTTAACTTTGGAAACATACGATGGTTTCTCCTATCTAGTTAATCATATTGAGTATTGTCTCAGGATGTGGGAAGTTGCACAACTACCTTCTCATTTATGGGTACATAATTTTTTCCATTCTCCAGGGACAATTCTGAAAGCCTGGTATGTGCATGAGGAGACCATAAGACACACTACATGCTGGAAGGTACTACAAACTGAGTTTTGTCATGGTTTTTCCTTTTTTGGTAAGTCCTTAGAAATCACAGTTGTATTGCAACAAATTGAGATAATGTTGTTTACTAATGAATTCAAGACCAATTATTCCCCTATGGTATGTCCTGAGCATAAATATCATCTTCAGTTTAGTTTTTATCCATCACTTGCAAGGATACGTACAACTTGTAGCAATATTGACAAATACCTTGAAGATCCTGAATACTTGGAGGGGCTTAGACATCTGACCTTTAAGGAATATGCAAGAACATGAGAAGTTAGAGACACTCCATCAAGTAATGCCATTAGTTCATATACCTATCCACTAAAGTTATGGAAGATGAATATTGGAAGTAAAGAACATCCTAAGCTGGCTTCTATAGGAGATTAATGGGATGAAGAGACTATGACATAGATCTAGGACCTATTGCGGGAGTATGAAGACTTATTTCCGAATATATTTTCAGAAATTAAGGGAATTAAAGGAGATCTTGGAGAAATGTAAATAGAATCAAAATATGATTTTAAACTAGTCAAACACAGGTCGTATCACTTAAATCCTAGTGTCAAAGAAAAAGTCAAGAAGGAAATTGACATAATGTTTGTAGTTGGGTTAATATTTCCTGTGGATGAAGCTGAGTGGATCAGTTCAATTATTATATAGAACACGAAGGGCATTGAGGACATCAGAGTTTGTGTGGACTATAGAAGTTTGAACTCAACTTGTGTGCATGATCCTTTCCCTACTCCATCCAGTGATGAAGTACTTGATTAGGTGGATAGAAATGAAGAATATTCCTTCACAGATGGGTTTTCATGATATCATCAAGTTTGTAATGCAGAGGAGGATAAAAAGAAGATGAATTTTACTACTGAATGGGGCTCTTTTGCCTACAATGTCATGCCCCTTAGAATTAAGAATGCTCATGTGTCTTTTCCAGGATTGTTATTGTTTCTTTTAGAGAATTATTGTTGTTTCTCGAAGTTTACATGGATGAATAGATTGTGTAAAACCTTTTACAGGAACACATAGGCTTACTTCGGTTAATGTTTGACCATTGCAAATAATTACAAATTTCATTGAATATGAAGAAATGTGGTTTTTGCATGCCTTTTGGAAATTCGCTAGGACATATTGTTTACAGAGACAAAGTTCTGATTGATCCTACGAAGGTAGTTGCTATTCTTAATCTACCTTCCCCTACAACTTCCAAGCAATTGTGATCCACTCTAGGTCATATTGGATATTATCACAGGTTCATCCAGAATTAGGAAGGTATAACTACCCCACTGGAGAAGTTGTTGAAGAAAGTTGAATTTTACCACTGGAACCCTGAATGTGAGTGAGCTTTTATCATTTTGAAAGAGAAGTTAAGTAATGCTCCTATTTTGAAATATCCTAACTAGAAAATTGAATTTCATGTTCATATTGATGCTTTTCTTGTGTAGCCTGGTGAAGGTAATTTAAATAATCCTATTTACTTTGCCAATAGAAAGCTATCTCAGGTCGAGCACAATTATACCACTACATAAAGGGGGGGATTAGCCATGGTATATTCTCTGCAGAAGTTCAAACACTACTTGTTGGGAGGGAATTTCAATTTTTTCACTTATCATTCAACTTTGAAGTACTTGGTTAAGCCTGTATTAGAAGGAAGGATTTGCAGATGGATTTTGTTATTCTAGGAATGCTCCTTTGAAGTTTTTGTCAAACCTGGAAAGTTGAATGTTATCCCTAACCACTTATCTTGGTTAGAGTTAGGTGAAATTGGTAGAGTTGTAGATGACCAACTCTCAGATGTTGATTTATTTAAGATTGAAGTTGTTCCATACTATTTGACTGAATTTTCCCTAGTTTTTACTACTGGAGTCCTCCCCAACGATTATTCTGCAACATAAAGAAGACATATAGTGGTTCATTCAGTAGACTACCAATTGATTGCAGGTCAACTATAAAAATTGGGATTGGATAACTTTCTTAGAAGGTGTGTACTAGATCATGAAAGGCCTGAAATGTCATAGTGGAGTTGCAGGTGGCCATGAAGGAGGGAAAGCTACTACACAGAAAGTACTTCAAGCAAGATTATGATGCCCTACTGTATTTAAGGATGCTAAATACTATGCCAGAACATGTGATCTTTGTCAGAGGGTTGTTAGGCCCTTGCGTAGGGATGAGTTCCCCTTACATCATGTTCATGCACTACAAGATTTTGAGAAGTGGGTTGTTGACTTCATAGGATCTATTAATCCGCAAACAAAACATTCAAAGGCAAGATATACCATTACTGCAATAGATTATCTAACTTGCTGAGCTGAAGTAGAACCTGCTAAAGATTTCTCAATAGACATGACATCAAGGTTCATATTTGAGAACATTATTACTCAGTTTGGGTGTTCTAGAATCTTAACTAGTGACAAAGGAGAACATTTAATCAGTGAGACAATTGCCACCCTTACCAGAGATTTTTTAATCCATAATCACAAGAGAAACCCTTATCATTCGCAAGCTAATGGCACGATGGAAGAATTCAATAATATTTTGGAGAAGGGGTTGACTAAAGTCTATTGTGCTACTTGAGATGATTGGGATGAGAGAGTTCCTACTATTCTTTGGGCCTATAGAACCACTACCAAGAAGTTTCACAAGTATACCCCTTTTCAACTAGTGCATGGAAGAGAAGCAGTAGTACTGGCTGAATTCATCACTCCAAGTATATACATTGTGCACATAACTCAGATGGTGGATGATGATTATATTGTGGAACAGGTTGCAACACTGTTGGAAGTAGCTATGTTTTTAGGATATTTTCATCAGAATGTGGAGAAGGAAAGGTATAAATCCTGACATGACAGACATATCAAGGTGACCAAGTGTTTCTCTATGACAATAAGTACTAGAAACTTCTATGGAAGTTTCATATGCATTGGCTTGGACCATTCATAGTTGCAGAAATTTGGGAGTTGGGAGTTGTTCAAATGGCACAACTTGATGGTGTAATTTGTCTAGGATGGGTGAATGGAACATGCCTAAATCCCTACATCTCTTCTCATTGAAGAAAGTCACTCCACACTTCGGTCATAAGGAGTGAATAATGTAGGTAGGTTTAGTTGGTTTCTGTTAAGTTCCATTTTGATAATAAAGTAATGATGTGCCTATCTGTTTCTACATCTTAGAGTCTAGCTATTGTTGTTAGTTTGTCCAGATCTGGTTGCATCATTGTGGTCGGGGAGGTCCATGTTGTTGAAGGAAAATCTCCCTGCGAACAGGTAGATCTCCTCTTGAGAGCTAGACTCTTAACTCTTAAGATAGAAGATGCTTATCATGGACACTGACTTCCTTTTAGATCTAGATAAACTAATGTGTGAGGAGGAAGGAGAAAAGAAGTACATTTTACCAGTGTTTGTCCCTGCACGGTCCGAGTTGAGCTCCAATCTTACGCTCTTCGATAAGCCCTATAGACAAACAAAAGTACAAAAAACTTCCTACTCTACTGAGATTAGTTCGAAATAGATCTATCTATTAGAGACAAATTCATGTGAGATCAAACACAGATTTGAAAGAAACAGGCCAAGCATATTATATTAAAGAGAACAACAACGAAGAATGCTTACAACCATAGATGTGAGTGTAGAAGCTTCATCAAGTTCCCCTTGTCCAAACCCTTGCTTAAACAGTCCACATGCATAATGCAGATGTTCCAATACCACTCATGAGATCATAAGTTTGGTATAATTCTCAATCTCCATTCCCCCTCCTCCATGGAAATCCCTCATTATATAAGATTTGGAGACTTAACCACCATGGAGAGAATCTCTCATCAGATCCACTAAGAAA
>ML808665.1:69865-83733 GCA_009831015.1 Picea engelmannii | reverse complement strand
CAATTTCTTTTCCATGAATATTAATAATAATTCATGTGTACTTAGTATTTCTTTGCCTTCATGTAATATATCCCTCCTCCACATTGACTAGGGATTGTGACATAGGTTATTCCATGCTGTCAAGGTGTATGCGACACTTATACGACACTTTACGACACTTAGGGCGAGGTACCTAGGTGTGCAAATTTCATGTGTAACACATGCCAACAAATTTATGAATATAGTCATATATGGTGTTTCGTTAGTCCTTTTCACATTGTCATTTAAATGCAGTCAGTACTTTCCTGTCACTGTATTTTCCACATCAACAAAAGATATTAATGATAGATAGTTCATCTTTAAATTTTCCGTTAACTGTCGACTCGTTGATATTTTTCTCGCGTGTCTTTCCATGTCAAATATCTTTTGGTACTTGTGCCATTTATTACCCAAATCACCTGTCAGAATTTTCTGCATGTAGTGGTCATGTATGCTCTTAATGTTGATTAGCTATGCGGTTTCCCATTAATGCCAGTCTTAAGTGTTGGTCACACATCCATTCTCCACTCTGGTCTCTAAAATCATGGTCTCCCTTGTCTAAGTCATTATGTGTTATCTTTGAAGTTGGTTGCATTCTTAGCTCTAGATCCCACTATGAATTATGTGAGTACGCATCCGCGTTCTCGTCCTCCAATTATCCTTGTGTACCAATGATCCACTATAGTCATGGTTCATGCTACTACTACTCAGGGCACACTTCCGAACCTTGCAATTCCCACTGACATTCATGATACCTGGGTTGATATTTTGAAATATCTTCAGGGCAAGGTCGAGCAAGCTCGACTTATTGGAATCAATTTATTGGATGGGGACTTGTTTCCACAAATGAAAGTCGATGCATATATGGATTATTTTCCCCTACCGTATGGAGAGTTAGAGTTGCAGTGGAAGACTTCCTATGTACTGCTTGGGAAGTCAACTATGATGAATTCATGGGATTTACTCGTCTTTGGTACCACAAGTGAAGTTGTGCACTGCGCCAAGTTCTTGATCAATCCCATGCACAATGGCTCCCTATGGTTGGACACAAAATATTGAATTCATGTTAATAACATCCATCAATTGAAAATCCTATATATGGAGGGAGAGGACATCACAAAAGGCTTCCAAGGATTAGGGAAGCACGTCCAAAAAAAGGGTGATCTCAATTTATATAACAATTTTGGTACCAAACATGGAGGTCACAGAGCTCTCATTGAGCCAATTACCCATGAGAAAGTTCACTGTGCATGTTATCTGAGTGCGGGAAAGGTGATGAAGAATTATTCAAAAGACGAGTACATGTTGGACGCTTTGTCAATTGTTGATTTTTGTGCCTAGGAGACACAACTCAACTAGTGCAAATTATTGATGAACGATATGTTGCAGGCTTTGTGGACATGCATGAGAAGGGGGGGTATTTATTTTTGGGTATCTCCTGATTGCATTCACTATGTGGAAGTGGAAGCCATTGTAAGGGTGGGAGCTAACATCGAATCCAGACAATAGAATTTCCATGCGGTTTGAACCCTGAAAAATTCGAATTGATGCCCCAAATGTGTCATTCAACAATGTCTCTTACATACAGTGGTACAATGATTTGATCAATTCTACACAACACATGAACATCCCACAGAAATTTCTCAACAAACACACTAGAAATATCTGGTTCAAGATGAATAGGGATCAACCCTTCGACCATGTGTCACATATCCTAAGAAATTTCATACTCTCTCGTTTCCCTATTACCTTGATGAAGAAGCTTTGGATAAGGAGGTTTTCTCACGGACCAGTGTAAAGAGGGTGCATAAGGCCTCTGGGATATCCTACCATATTCCATCAATTTCATAGAGGGAGGCTCCATCTACTACAAATGTTCCTAGTTCTAGCAGAGCATAAGAAAAACGGGAGTGCTCACTCCATGCGTCAGATTCAGACACTGAGGAAGAGACGTTACCCAGATCAATTCATGTGCTACCACAATTTTCATCCATGTTTGATATTGTCATATTTACAGGTAAGTATTTTAAATAGGCATTTGAAGCTATTTTTTCAGTTCCACGAAACAAATTTCACACCAGTTCGCCATCTTCATCTGCTAGTCTCCCTGTTGTCACTGATATAGTCCTTATCGCCTCACTTCCGCTACAAACACATGGCCCCGCCTTTTTCCCATCCACTATCCCTATTATCACCATCATTGATAAACTTGTTGTCACTATCTCTGAAACCCATTCCACCTCGATTTATGAAGAAACCGTTCCACCAGAAAGTACCTCTATTGTGAATGTTCAACCAATTATTCAACCACCCCCCATTCATACTGATATTGAAATGCCCGAGCATGAGTCTCTTGATCCATTAGCTACAACTGATGGAAGTGCTTCCAATGTTTCTTTCCCCTTTCCCCATGTTCTGCAAGTGAATGTCTCGAACCTTGAGACACAAAAATCTACAGAAGAGGTAGCTCAATCACTTCTTGATCCTTTACAATTTCCCATGGATATCCCTAAAGAAACCACATCTGCTCAGAGCATAATTTCTATTCGGGAACAAGTCAAGCCCTTAATATAATACCCTCAATAGTGTTGTGTCATCCTACAACTTTTTCTGGTGCACGTAGAGATTGTCTCATTGCTACCCACATCTGTTCAACAATGCCTGGCTCAAATTTTCCAGGCTACATCTCCTAATCCTAATGGCGTTGGTATCCCTAGATATTATGAAAGGTCAATTGTAAGTGGCCAACCACTTTCTTTGAGGTCGCCTATAGATCAATCCATCACTAATGAATATTTCATGGCATGGTTCACCCCACATTTTCTTAATGTCATGCATGCTTCTACTACCTAGATAGAGAAACACATTGTCTGTCTCGAACAAGACAATGAGGAGTTAACGCAACAGACCAAAAAATTGCGTCAAGATTTAACAGCAGTATCAAATGACAAATATCAACAACATGACTTCCGAGTGAAGGATGAACTAGCACTTGATGTTGTGTCTAGGAAATTATTTGAAGTTTGGACAGGTTTCCCCTCAACCGCCAGGTGAAATTACTCTTGTGTTCCTGCACAATGTGTTGAACTTATTGCAGACACATGGTCCCAATTGGCAGAGAAGACAGACAAAATACAACAAAAAATGGATGCCATTCAACTGAAAGAGCAAGAGAAACCCAAGGCCATGTTACAAAATATCACACAAGTGGTTGTGAAAGGGGATGTCGTTCGCTCCTCACTCCATGACAAGACCAGGGAGTGCAACAAATTTTTTACGATGGTAAATGATTGTGTTGGTTTGTTGGAGAGACGAAACAAGCCAGTTGAAGAGTTGAGAGTGAAAATCTAGAAGATGCATGCAGAGGCACAAGCCGTAAAAAATCCCATTGCATAATAGGATAAGTTCACTGAAATTCAAGAAGCCGACAATTGACTTGATGCAATGTTTGAAGCCGCCTAGACTGTGAAGAAGGAAATCTGCAATTTCAAGCTTGCAGTTTAGACTGCATATGTTCATATGCAACAATTGAACTCTATGGTGGATAAAAAATGGAAAACCCTTCTCACCACTAAGCCTCAAGAACCCAGTGTTGTTGCAGTTGAGGAATTTGTTGTAGTTGCCTCCATTTTGGTGTGCAAATGGTAGGACCACTTAGATAATTATGATAGCTTTCACCAACATGCCTTACAAATCATCATGAAGTTGGCCCCTTCGTTTGAAGAGGGATATGGTAAGGAAGTTGAAGATTGAATCGGGGCAAGTACACATTTGTGGTTGGGGCCTGTTGAGACCTTCGTATTTGAATAAGAAGATTAGGATGACAAATGTGGCAGACGAAGTCAAATGCACTGTGAGTCAGTTGGAAGATCATAAATCGTCAGAAGATGTAAATACTGCAGATGGATAAAGGAAATACAAGGGGTGGATAAAATCATATTTTATTTAGTCAAGCAACTTTGTGAAGGGCACACAAGTATAAATAAAAGGGAAATGTAAAGGGAAAGGGTTAATGTCACTACCACTATTGGTTGCAGGTCAATTGATTGTTGTTACTGTTGTCCCTCTGGTTTGAGTTCCTGTTGTCACATCTGGTTCCTATAGTTGTCTCAGTTGGTACTGATGTTGTACCCGCAGTAAGTCTTGAGTCTGTAATGAATCCCAAGGAGTTAGATCTTGATGCGTGAGACAATGTATTGAATATTTGTGTATTTTGAGAACTAACCTGTAATATCCAAGGTGTATGGAGTCTTTTGTACTACTGCATTTAATTAAATGATGTGAGGCTTAAAAAATTTCTTTTAAGGTTGTCTATTTATGATACGAATGGATCTATATTTCCCTTGTGCATTTTCTTATTATGTTCCAGTTAAGATTTGAATATTGTCGCAACTTGATTTCAATGGTTAAACTATGGATCTGAATACTATAGAAATAGATTAGGAGGTGTATTCCCTATAACGCCCTTCATCATTCAAGTCTCGGTTATGCTTCGGGTGAGACCTCCTTCCCTTGAGGAAGGTTTTAAATGCCAATTTTCCTAGACTACAACAAAATCTTTTTATTGGTAACTGCTGAGAACCCTGGTTTGGATTTTGTGCCAACAATTAGCAAGGGTATACTGAATGAAATGTTCCTACAAAAGGATAATTTTAGATGGGTTGAGATTATTGATTATGAAAATATAAAATTTTGATGTCAGATCTGCCAACAAACATGGCATATTCAAGATTCTTGTTCACAAGCACAAGATCAATCCAAAAGGAACAAAGAACAAAAACCAAAAGAAAAATATTGACAATCATTACGAGCAACCACCATCAAATGATGTAGATGATCAACGTATAGAAAATCAACCAACATCAAGATCATAAAAGGATAATAATGCCTATCGAGAAGCAAAAATTAAAGAATCAAATATTCCCTTGGAATATAGAGAAGAAAACAAGACTATTGGGTCCCCCCACTCAAGGGCGGTTGTGGCAAATGAAACACCCCCAAGATGAATGAAGTGACATCATGAATTGGATAACTTTGATACTGATAATAAATGGCACTTTATTCACATTTTGGAAATCCAAATTCAAAGTTATAGTTATGATCCATGTGGATATCGATGGCCACCCACCTTTTCCAACTGGCTCAAAACGGTTTTTTGGCAATTTTGGCAATTTACTATTTTTAGCAATTTTAACTACGAGGGCCATTTTGAGGGCCTAAATGAAGGTTTTTTGGGATCGAGATTATCAATGATATCTAAAGGCATCATTGAGCCCCAAAAATTAATCTCCTCGACAATACCTTTTCGACAGGCTATCATACACCTAAAACGAAGATCGTATGCAAAAGTTACGACCCCGAGAAGTTGATGTACTAACTTACCTAGACGGGTTCGACATGACTTTTGGCGCTTCATCTCCCAGGGTTAGGTTTTTGGATGTCTAGGGTTTTTGACATTCCTATTTATTTTAAAAAATTCCTTCATAGCCTCATTGTTATCATCTTCTTGTGAATGAGCGCAACCGTCACATCTCTTCTAAGAGATAAGCCACCACCATTCCAACAAGCTTGTTTCCGCTGCATTTTACAGTTTCAACTTATTTCCTTATTGAATAGAAAACCAGTTTTACTGTATCTCTGTTATTTCATGTTAAGGACCTGTTAATAATCTGTAGTCATTTAGTTCTTCTCATAAAATCCATATCAGTGGTATCAGAGCGGTCTGTTCCTTTTCGTCTTATTGCATGTCCCCAATGAGGTCGGAGTACAGAGAGTTGGGTATGGAGCTTGTTTCTCTTGAGGAAAAAATCTCTTGTACACCCAAGAGACCTATCATGGTAGGAGATAAGAAAGATGACGAGACAAGAGATACTTTCAAACTGTTGATTGAGGAATACCTCACGCAAAAAAGGAACAAGATGATGGATAGTTTCGTGCAAATCCTTCGACGACTACCAACAGGCGACACATCTTCTTCGAGCATAGCTACCGCCCCCTTCAAGGTACAAATAAAATTTGATATTCCTATATTTGAAGGTCGGATAGACGCAGATGCCGTAGACAAGTGGTTGAATCTAATAGAAGGGTATTTTTTTTGTCCATAACTTTTCGAATAGAGAAAAGATTACTTTTGCGCTCCTCAAAGCCGTTCCCCATGTCAAAGATTGGTGGGAAAATTTCTGTGAGAAAAAGGAAACAAAGGAACCCTCATTATTTATAGTCACGACCACCTAGGAATCCTTCATGGATGTTATTAAGGAAGAATACTACCCTGTCAGAAGTTATGATGACTTGTATACCAAATGGACCACATTGTGGCAAGAAATAGACCAAGCAGTGCCAGATTTCACAAATACATTTCACACCTTGTGCACCAAGATGGGTATCAAAGATTCAAAGCGACATCTGGTGCTCAAGTATCGCATTGCTCTGCATAGATACATCTAGACCGAAATGGAATTTCTGGACATCTCATCCTTAGGTATGGCTTACAGATATGTCGTCAAAATCGAGTAGAATCTCAAACAAAAGATGTGGAAATTTGGGCCTGGGAACCCCTCACAACAAAATCTAGGAAAGGGTGGCCCCAACCCACACAAAAAAGGACAGAGCAAAGATGGACAGTATCAGGACAACCATTCCAAGCTGCAAGCAAAGAAGGACACTGAAAAGACAAAAAAAGATATCGGGAAGTGGTGTGACTTCCATAAGAGCCCTTGGCATAACACTGTTGATTGCCGCTCAAAGCAGTCACTGGTGGCTGAAGTGAAAGCCTCTGAATCAGATCCGGGTTCAGACTCTGAGCCATAACCAAAAAGGGGAAGACAAATCATTAACGCAGAACCCACTGCCACCATTGCTACCACCAAGCTCCATCTTGGTGAACCATACGAGCCAGAAGAAGGAGAATGCCTCTTCCATTCACAAATGTGGGTAAAAGGCACCACGCTACACTTCATTGTTGATAGCGATAGACAAAATAACCTCATCTCAGCAGAGGTTGTCAAGCAGCTGGCCCTACTGACAATGCCACACCCGCAACCCTACACCATTGGATGGCTCCGCCAAGGAAGCGATCTCCGCGTCAGCCAACAGTGCCGACTATCATACGACATCAAGCCCTTCAAAGATGAGGTATTGTGTGATGTTTCACCTCTCAAATTTTGTGATGTTCTTTTGGTCCAACCTTATATATGGAAACATCATGCTATATATGATTCTAGGCCTCATAGTGTTATTATTGCTTTGAAAAGGAAATTGTACAGGATACCCGAGGAAGTCCCACCTAGTGCTATTTCCTTGATCTCTGCTAAGCAATGTAGGAAGGTCATCTCTCAGACAAGGAAGTTTGTCTTCTTCGTGGTTCACTCTCAGAATAAGCGAAAGATCACAGCCACATCCAGGGTCTCTGCGGCTGACCTCTCCACATAGTAGAAGCAAGTAGATAAGGTCATGGAAGAATACTCAGATATATTCTCCTCACCTACTGGGGTACCTCTGCAC
The DNA here is from genome assembly GCA_009831015.1 of Picea engelmannii. NCBI lineage: Eukaryota > Viridiplantae > Streptophyta > Pinopsida > Pinales > Pinaceae > Picea > Picea engelmannii. The sequence goes on along the minus strand of ML808665.1, from coordinate 76,212 downwards.
TACCAGGTAAAACACCCCATCGATCTGACCCCCAGCGTACCACTGCCCAATGGGCCAGTCTATTGTCTCTCTCTGTTAGAGAATGAGGAGATCAAATGACATATCCAAGAACTGCTCCACAAGGGGCACATCTGTCCCAGATCATCACCTTGCGAGAGCCCAATCATGATGGTATAGAAGAAATATGGAACCTGACGACTTTGCATTGATTACTGATCTATGAATAAAATCACAGTCAGAAACCGGTACCCGATTCCCCGAATCGACGACCTCCTTGATCAACTCACGGGGGACAAATACTTCAGTAATATTGATATGAAGTCTAGCTACCACCAGGTCCCGATAGAACAAACATATGTATGGAAAACTACCTTCAAGTCAAAGTAAGGCCTTTTTGAATGGTTGGTCATGCCCTTTGGTTTGAAAATGCTCTAGCCACTTTCATGAGGATGATGGATGATATCCTGCGACCATTCACCAATACTTTTGTAGTGGTGTATCTGGATGACATTCTCATTTACATCAAGACAAGGGCCGAACACTTGCAGCATATTCAACAGGTTATGCACACCCTGTGACAGCACAAACTATATGCCAACTTGGAAAAATGCTCCTTTGGCATGGACAGGGTCCATTACCTGGGCTACATAATTGATCAGCATGGCATACATGTGGATCCAGCCAAGATCCAAGTCATCCATGATTGGCCAGCCCCAACCACGCTCACTAAGCTTCGAAGATTCTTGGGCCTTGCTAATTTCTACTACAGGTTTGTGTTGGGATTCTCCCATATTACATGGGCCCTCAGCCAAATAACCAGGGGTGGTGGTAAGGTGAAATTTGCATGGGGCTGGTCCCAACAACAAGCGTTCGACGATTTGAAGCAGTGCTTGTGCTCAACCTTAGTACTTTCACTACCAGACCTGCAACATCCCTTTGAGATTGAGACAAATGCTTCAGACTATGCGGTGGGCATCATTCTCGCTCAGCACGACCACCCCGTGGCCTATCATAGTGAGACACTATCAGATGTTGTCTGTAAGTACCCTACTTACAAAAAATAAATGTACTCCATTGTGCAAGCCTACCGCCAGTGGAGACATTACATTCTTGGAATGGAGACAATCATTCACACTGATCATAATTCATTGCAGTTCATGCAGACACAAGGAAAATTGCAGAATGATCACCATCAAAAGTGGTCCACATACTTGCAACAATTCCACCTCAACATAAAGTATAAAACATGAAGCCCCAATCGTGTCTTTGATTGCCTCAAAAAACATTCACTCATGACACTCACCACAGTGATAGAATCCTGCGACCATGAGACCTCTGGATGGCCCCAACTCTATGGGACAGACCCAGACTTCACCACCACCTACCAAATGTTGGGTGCAAACACAGTTGTCAATAATTTCCATCTTCAGGATGGGTTGTTGTGTCGTCTGGGCCATATCTGTGTTCCATCAAGCGAGCGAACAAAGCTGATCTGGGAAGACCACTACAATCGGGTAGTAGGACACTTCGGCGTCGAAAAGACAATGATGATGCTACATAAACATTTCTACTGGCTGAAACTTCGACAGGAGGTCAACAAGTATATCAGGTCCTGCACTGCCTGCGCTACTGCCAAACCAACCACTAAGAAACATGGCCTGTACACCCCTCTTCCTACTCTTGACAGGTCATGGGAATCCATCTCAATGGACTACATGTCGGGCCTCCTGTCCACCAAGCAGGGAAATGACTGTGTTTTTGTGGTTGTTGATCACTTTTCTAATATGGCGATTCTGGTTGCTTGCAAGAAGAACATCACAGCCGAGGCCACTGTCAAGATCTTCTTTGAACGAGTCTGGGTACATTTTGGAATCCCACAAACCATTGTCTCAGATCGGGACTTCCTATTTCTCATCACATTCTGGTCGACCCTCTGGTCACTGCTGGATACCAAGCTCACCAAATCCACGACCTTCCAGCCCCAGACAGATGGCCAAACCGAGGTCGTAAATCAAATGATTGTGCATATCCTTCTCATGTATAACTCAAAGAACCCTTGCACATGGGATGAGATCCTTCCTTATGTCCAACATAGCTACATCCAAGCCTTACATAGCTCAACCGACCACAACCCCTATCAGGTGGGGTTGGTATTCCAACCATTGGGTCCCATAGATGTTGCACTTCCCCTTGTGGTCTCCTCGACCGATTCATCTCCTGCTGCAACTGAAGCTGACAAAGCCACCTAATTCATTGAGCGGATCCAACACATCCACCAACAGGTTCATGATATTCTACATAAGTCAAATTACAAGTACAAGCAACGTAATGATCAACATCGGGTGCCACATAAGTTTCAGGTGGGCGACAAAGTCTGGTTGCACTTGCAGAAAGAACGCCTTACAGGACCCCATTAGAAGCTTTTTCCACTCCGTTATGGGTCGTACACCATCACCAAGGCCATGGGGGATAATGCTTTTGAGCTCAACATTCCTCCTTTCCTTGGCCTGCACCCAATGTTCAACATGGATCTCCTTCACCCTTATTTCCCACCATTATTGGACACCTCAGACGTAGTAGAACAACTAACACCAACAAATCTCAACCCTGAATGCATACAATAGGAATCCAACGATCATATTGTGGACACACAGATCAAGGGAACTCGACAACAAAGGATCCAACTTTATCGAGTCGTCAAAGCAGGGCAACTCCTGCACCAAGGCAAGTGGCTCACATGGGGCCAAATTCAACATAAATTTCCTTATCTGATGGGGGAACTCAATGCAATGGAGACCATTTCTTCCTAAGGAGGGATTATTGATCCAGGTGGATATCGGTGGCCACCCACCTTTTCCAACTGGCTCAAAACATTTTTCTGGCATTTTTGGCAATTTACTATTTTTAGCAATTTTAACATCTGGGGCCATTTTGAGTGCCTAAATGAAGTTTTTTTTCAGGATTGAGCTTCTCAATGATAGTTGAAGGCATTATTGAGCCCCCAAAATGAATTTCCTCAATGATACCTTTCCAACGGGCTATCATACACCTAAAACAGAGATCGTATGCAAAAGTTACGACCCCGAGAAGTTGATGTACTAACTTACCCAGACGAGGCCCGCATGACTTTTGGCGCTTCATCTCCTAGGGTTAGGTTTTTGGATGTCTAGGGTTTTTGGCATTCCTTTTTATTGTAAAAAAGTCCTTCATAGCCTCATTGTAATCATCTTCTTGCGAATGAGCACAACCGTCCCATCTCTTCTCAGAAATAAGCCACCACCATTCCAACAAGCTTGTTTCCGCTGCATTTTACAGTTTCAGTTTATTTCCTTACTGAATAGAAAACCAGTTTTATTGTATCCCTATTATTTTTTGTTAAGCACCTGTTAATAATCTGTAGTCATTTCATTCTGCTCATAAAATCCGGATCAGGTTAACTCACTGTGAAACCTTATCTAGAATGGTGGTATGAAGTTAAAATAAGGAAGGAAGAAAAAGTAAGATTGAGGATTATTTGTTATTCGATCATAAATGAAATGTCCATCAAATATGTGATATTACATTTATAAGTGCAATTTGTATATGAAAAATGTGATTTCCATTCAATCTTTAAGTAGACAAGATGATTTTTTTTAATAAAACAAATTTCATTACTATTTATAATCTTGTACATTACTACTTGTAAAACATATTGTTAAAATATTTTATAATAAAAAAATAAAACACAAATGTTGGAACATACAAATATAGATAAGTGCGAGTTTGTATATTCATTGATATGATACATCTATAAATACAATTTCTTGGCCTTTGGATTCATCTTCCAAGAGGTCTCTTGGATTTCTAATGATAGTTTATATCACTTGTGACTTTTCATATTCACTAACAAGTGAATAGTAGAAAATAATTTAACCCTAAACATATTAGGTTTCCAACATTCCCTCCTTAATTTAAAGGGGTGTATGTGATTCCAAGAAGAGACCTGGAAAATCTAGAAGTGGACAACTACAATGTGCTCTCTGAATGTGGTGGTTTTGGGATGACCAAAAACCAAATGGCTAGCATAATCTTATGTCTTCTACTAAATGGTGGTGGTGGTTTAAGGTAGACCAAAAACCTTGGAACTTGGCTCTAAGGCTCATTGATTCCCCAAACATTTCCTAACTTAGGTAGAAGCTGGAAGAAAATGTCTTCTGCTAATTGGAAGTGATCTCAAATGCTTGTTTAAAGTTGACCATAAGCCATTTTCTAGAAGAAGTTGAAAGTCTTCTACTAAATGGAGGTTTAAGGAAAACCACAAACCGTTGTCTAGCAGAAGCTGTAATTCTTCTGCTAAGTGGTGGTTTAAGGAAAACGACAAACTATTGTCTAGCAAAAGTTGTAAGTGTTATGCTAAGTGGTGGTTTAAGGAAAACCACAAACCAATCTGGTGGTTTTGGGATGACCAAAGACCAAATCATGCTCGCTTATTACTACTCGAATGATAGGACTTCAAAACTTAAAGTCTGACTATCAATAGCTGATGTTATTCCCCTTATCAAGCACACGGTGAGAAGATGCAAATCTTTCCACTGCAATATGTCTCAATACTTGAGAATGAATTTGTTGGTATGACTGATATATCTTCTTGACTTATTACGACCATTTCCAAGAAGTGATCCACCCATAATGGTTCTTTACTCTTGTATATTTTTTGCATTTAAAACGTCTATTTAAAGGATGATTATGATTTCCACAATGCTCACAAGGATGAAGATCAAAACACTGATCTTCCACATGGCCAACTCGATGACAATGTTGGAATTTCAAAATCTGTTCTTGAATTGGAGTAGGTGAATATGAACCTTCTTGAAGGAATCCAACATTCTGGAATTGGATTGGTTTGGAATAATCTGGCATTTGATAGTTCACTACCATTTTGTATCCAAGATCCGTTCTACGCTTATCATTGATAATGTCTTCCCAAGGTCTGATTATGGGCTTGGAAAGTGCAAGAAAAACTTGTTTATGTCAATATTCTTCTTCATTTGAATATTCTTTTGAAGTGGCATCACTGATTTGATCACGTGCTGGATGTTGATAGGAATCATTCTCAAATTCAAAAAGAGATTTTTTCTGAACAAGGACTAGTTTAAAATATTATTCTTTTATTGTATTTCTTCTTGTTGGAGTTGTGATTCAAGCTCTAGAAATTCGATTTTGTCTTCAATGCGTTATGCACAAGGAAGGTGGGATCTGGATGGCCATCGATCTTCTTCATTGTCAAAAGTCTTTTTCCTTTCCCATGTGGAGGATAACTTGGCTCAAGATCTTTACAAATTTATTTCCTGGTGGTTTTCTATTGGTCTTACCAATATAATCTACTAGAACACTGAATCTCTTTTGTTGGTGGTATTTTTCTTTTTGGCCTTGAATGAACATAGCCCCTAATATGCTCACCATCAAATTAATATTCATCCACTAGAATAACATCAATTGATCTAGATGGTTGGTGATCCTTCCATGGCCATGTCCCAAATGTTGAGGGATATTATGAATATGGCTCCTTTAGTAATCTCAAATGCGGCTCGTAGATCCTCTAGTGTAGGTTGGATGAAAACTGTCACTTCTAACCTAGGGATCGAAGAACACTGACTGTGGAGATAAGCATGGATTGCATTTTTCTTTTATTTGTAAATCAACCTCAAAGAAGAGAAGTCGATCAAAGTCATTATGGGGAAACATCATGTCTTCCATTGTGGGAAGAAATCACATGTTATATTGAAAGAGAAGATCAAATAATTGGAGACTGCCTTGATTCCTCTTCCCATCTCGACCAGTCCTTTGACAATTATTAGACCAACTACACCTGGTATCAATTTAAAGGGATCTTCAAGTTTGCTCACATTGGTTTGAAATTATGTTGAGAAAAATATTAAAAAGAGAATGTCATTGATAATAGAGGCCTGAGAGGTATAAAAAAATATTGTTTCTTTTGGTTCAAGAGAATATGCATTTCATGAGTACCTCCAATATGATTTTAAGAATGAAGAAGGATTTTACACATATGTTGTTTTACCATTTGGGATAAAAGTCTCAAACATGATAGAATTGAAGAGGAGAGAAGAATATATGCCTTCTCCAAGTCGGATCAAACAACTGAATGCCTGTTGGAAAGAAAAGATCAAGAATTTGAGAAACATTGTCCAAGCATGCAATGAAGCTATAGTGAAAAGGGAAGAATTATTCAGAAGGCTCACATAGATAGATTTAGCAGGAAACACTGGTGAGGTGCAAGTTCCTAAATTATTTTTCAATTCAATATTTATGACAAGGGACCAATTTGATGAACACGTGGAGATACTAAA
>ML808665.1:7848-39134 GCA_009831015.1 Picea engelmannii | reverse complement strand
ACGATACTTATCACACCGTTGTAATTTAATGTTTAAAAAAAAAAAAATTATCGATGCATTTTTAACATTAAACACATCGGTGATGTTAATGATATATTGCAAACCTCTCTAATTTACTGTTCTTTTAAATATTTTTTATAGTGGTGCATTTGATAACATGTAACGCACTAGTGCTTTAATATTAATACAATGCACTGAGATACTTTTTTTGGTGAAAATTATGTGATTTATTTATAAAATATATTTAATATCTGCTGTATTGAATGGTACAAGTTGTATATTGATAAAAAAATGTACAAGGATAGTTCAAGTAACAAAAATTCTGATGGATAATTTGAAGTAATTTTTCTCCACTATTCTCAATACCCTATAGACTTTCATGTTTTTGGCTTTGTTTCAGGGTATTAGACAACTTTAATCTTATGAAGATAAGTAGTTATGTGGTCCAATAGGAAAAAAAACATGATGTAATGCTCATTCAAATTTTGTGGTCCCTCTTGAAAAAAAATACTTGATGCACTATTTTTTTTTATGATTCAATGTATAGAGAAAAATAGGGAGATAATTATTTGAAAGTTCTTTATGCACCATAAATATGTAATTTTCATTGTCTATGAATAGAAATTACTTTTGTTTTTCATGGAAAAAAAAAGATCAGCGGTGTTTCATTCCAACTCATTTTAGAAACTCTCAAAGTTGCTTCTTTATAATTTGAGTGTCAAGTACTTAACATCTATCAAGAGGTCAGATATCATTGCACACTTTATAATAAATGTCACAATTGGCTAGACTAAGGGATCGTAACAACCCTATTATTTCATAGGGAAAAGCATACCACACTCTAGGGAGAATTTGACTGAGGTGGGGATAATATCACCACCCCCACTTGACCAAACAATGAAGCTCCATTGGTAAATCTAACTCACTTATTTAGAAAAGTATTATTGTGTTGTGATGACAAATTAGTAATGTTGGTTATAATGAATCGTGATGTTAGATATGATGATTTTTTATTCACCTATAAAGGCACATGATTCATTAGAAGGTGATAATTGTGAATGATCATAATAGACATAGCATGTATGTATACATTTATGTGTGTAACTAGTCCATTGTCAATACAATGGATTTTACTTTTGGCATTTTCCATTCACGGGTCATCAAGGTTGTTAGGCCATGCACACAATCTTCAATATAATATGACTCTTGCTGGTCATAATATTTCCAAAACATGTTTGTAGGGGATTTGAAACCATGTCTCAGTAATAAAATTAATTTTATTTAATTATTTCATCACAACCATGGAATACACATTTTATGACATAGATGTAGTGTATTGTTTTGTTAGTTAATCATGAATTAAGTCACAAGGTCATCATCACAAAGACACTACTCGAATTTCCTTGGTGGGAAGTGTTGATTACCTCGATGGAAATTTATGTTCCCAACCATTATGACCTCTATGTGTATACAAGACCTCTATTTTGTATCATCATCATAAGTCACATAAACATCATTATATATTGTGCCATTGTACCTCCAATTTTGTCAAGTATTTGAATATCTATTGAAAATGAATATGAATTGAATAAGAGCTTCAATGATATTTCATTGCTTTTGTTCTTGTGGATGTTGTGATTGTTATTTTCTCTCTTGTTTATTTAAGTTATGTGCACATATAGAGTATTACCTTATGACCAATTAGTAAAGTATTTTCTCTTTCCGTGGGAGAAGTATAGGATTCAAATATATTTCCCTCATATTAAAGTGTGTATCTAGACAATGTTAATGTGGAATTGGGATTCATAGCTCCTCACCGGTCAAAACAAATAATTTATACATGTTGAACCATTTTAGGTCAACACATATATGATCACAACGTATTGCAATATGTCCCTAAGCCTATATATGATCTTAAGGGAAATTCAACCAAAATTCCTAAATCTCACCATTAGTAGAATCATATTTCCAAATGTTTCCATGATAGGCAACTAATGGGCCCAACAAATAGCGTGCATTAGAAATATAAGGATGTTTGACATGTTTGATATGAAGATTCTATTTATCATTATAATGTTTGTCCATGACTACTACAATGTGTCTCTTCATTAATTATGGTAATAATTCCTTTGTGGTTTGATGTTGTTGATGATGATGATGTTGCAACACATGGTTGTGGTTACAACTATATGTAGCTGTAACATTGCTTTGACTGAATCCAAGATACCTATAAAACATATTTGATTATGTGTGCATAAGCTCAATGGAAAATGATGTATGTTTGTGTTGGTGAGTATTCACATGTTTTTTGTGGTTTGGTGGCTCTATTCTCTACTTATCGATTAATCTCTTATACCTAACAAAAGAAATTGTAAGTATGAAAAAATAATGCAAATGGTGCTTGTGTGCATGCTATATAAGTGACCTAGGGTTTTAGGCTTATGATATGGGCATGTGCTCTATAAGTGTTATATGTGGCTAAGTCCAATATTGAAGTCTTGATATTGTGAATATGGAAAGAAATGTCAACCTATGTATACTATTAGACTTCAAAAAATACTATGAGAGGATTTGGTTGATAGGAGAGAGACCTTTACAAACAATCTCCGTCGAATTTGATGGGGAGTTTAAGAATTGTGGAGTACGTCACTTGGCCACCCAATTATTATCCTTAATCAACCTTGAATGTCATGCGTGCATGTTATTTCAATGAGAATAAAATACCAATAATATGGATCCAATGCTAGAGGTTTTGCACCAAATTTCAATGGCTAATGCCCTATCCGTCACTAGTCATTTTGATCATCAGCCTTGACACTCTAGGTAAAGTTTGGTTGGTATGTTCATGGTGTTTGGAAGTTGAAATCTTGGTTAAAACCTAACCCATATTTCATGATAGATTATGGTTATAGTGGTTCCCTTCATCTTGCTACTCTTATACCATTGGAAGTTGAGTTGTACAAATTGATTTTAGTCCTCTTCTACTTGTTTTATGGGACTTATGTTAGTGAAAGAGAGGAATGAGCACCATGTGATAATCCAAGTTTGAATTGTATGGTTTGTTGGGTGAATGTGACCAATAATTGAAGTTTTAGGCCCTATAATTATGCATGAAAGTGTGGCTTGCTAATGGAGTTTCAGCCCACTAATRATTCGACACCTAGTTTACAAAGCCTAAGCATTGTGGACAAGATAAGCTYAAAACTTGGAGAAAACTTGTGATTTATTTTCACTATGTGATGCTYGCATGGTAAATTTGTTGATTTCTAGTTGGGGATAAGACCTTGTGTGCATTCTYGTCCTTCCTTTCACCACCCACTATTATTATTATTATTATTATTATTAATTATAGGAAAAAACCTTATTTGCATAATCTCTCTCTCTCTCTCTCTCTCTCTCTCTCTCTCTCTCTCTCTCTCATCATTTTGAAAAGTATGAGGTGCATAATCAAATCTATACTTGAATTATTGCATTACCTATTTTTTTTTATGGTTGTGTGTATTGAGTTATACAATCCTAAACCTTATTTTTTAGATGAATCGAGCTTGTGACCTACGTATAAAAGAAAATTTCATGAGGCTCAAACCCTAGTCTATGTGAAGTAGTCCATATGCTTGACATTTGAATATGTATATGCATACACATTTTGGTCAAAGTTCATCATTATTTTTCGATTGTTGCGATATATGATGAAGAGCTCGAAGGCTTACTCTTCATTTCACCTTGTAATTTGCATATACTTTTGAACTTGAACCTAGTTTTCCTCCTTTGCTAGCAGTGCATAACATAGGTCGACATTCGACTTGGGTATGACTTGTGTAGGTGGCTTCGAGGTTATTCAATTAACATGTTTGTTTTCATGTTGGTTAGTATGGAGTTGAACATATGTTTTTGCAAATCATGGTGTGATTCTTACCCTTGATGGTAGAATTAGGGGCTTTGTGTTATTCTTAGCTTGATCGAATGCATGCCTACTTTTTTTTTGAATCTTGATATCACAGCCTCTTGGAACATATTTAGACCTAAGTTTGATCCATGCATTGAAGGTATGTTGATTGAGAATGTATGCACCAATTTTAACACATGTTGTTTATGGTATGCATATGGCTTTGGTGCATTCCTCTATGCAAACGAAATGGAATTTGATTATTGTTTGTGGTTGGTTTGATGAATGATTTTCATATACAATCAATTAGTTCATGCAATTGGAACCGAAACCAAGATTTTAATGGTATATTGGTGTTGGTGTTGAACCTGATATGACAAGAGGCTTATGTTAATTGTTGTACTAGTCCATAACCCATGCATGGCACATCTGATACACATATAGAAAAAGTATGAAGTTTATTACAAGCTTTAAAGCTGGAGTGACACTTGTATTTGATGTTGTTTGATGCCAAGATATATGCGAAGAAATTGTTTGTAGTGCCAACATTTGATTATGATATCAATGAATGAATATGAAGGCAAGAAACAAACAAACATGATGATATATCAAGTATGCTATGCATGCCAATAAAGGTTTCCCTTTCACCTATACATTGTTCATCCATCCTCCTTATGCACAAACTATTTATAGTATTATACTACTTTGATTCAATGAAAATATTTCCCTATAGCATGCACGATGATGAGCGATGCATGGTTGTTAAGATTTGATTAACTAAATTATCTTGAGTTTGCATCAATAATAATCATGTAAATGGAATGTCGGGGTAGGAACCCTCTATTTGATTTTATTTACCATCATGGATTCATTTGAACTCCAAATATATCAAGCACCATGGGGGATATAATCTCTTGAGGTGAAAAACTTTTATAGAGTGCGAGACTTGAGGAAAGATTTGTAGCTCAAGGGATTTGACCTCTCTTAGACCATAATAGCTTTGGAGTTAATATGGATTTATGTCAATTTGTTTTGTTATATTGATCCTTTTAATTATTATAGTCAACTATTTTTCAATTTTTAACTTTTACAACCTTCACTATTTCTTCAATTTAATTTGTTAATGTTACAAAGGTGACACATGGTTGAAGATGCGCCTAATTACTACCATATCAAATTCAATGATTACAAACAATAAAGTGAAACATATATACCTATATTTCCTATTTTTCTTTCTTTGTATTGACATAAACAAATTGATTGACTTTGACCAAGACTATACAAATGCAAATATATATTTTATTATTTATATGTTGAGCCAACGTTATATTTATGGAAGACATTATATTTACTTTGTTTTATTTATTTAATTTTTTTGAGTCGATGTTAGTATTACAGACATGACATATCTCAACCACTTGGGTTGTAGAAATCACCTCTCGATGCAATTAGTGGGATAAAAGAAGGAATTTTCCTTCCACTTCAATATGTACAGTGGTTCCCCCATTGATTAATGATGTCCTTGTATGGGATAAAGTCTCCACACATAATGGAGATAGATTTTGTCTTAATAAGGCCACATTAATTAAATGTGGTTATTATGGAATGCCCTTTGAATCACCTGTTGTAACTCTACTGGGACATGATGTCGACTCTTATGGTCTAGAAATGTTATGTTTTAATCATCAGATAGGGACATGTGTTTATTTTTATACTATTAACATTTTGAGAAGTTGTAGATGACAACTTGGTTTTAACATGTGTGTGTTTTTTGTGTTAATAATTAGATGGTGAATGATGTGTTGATATTTATTTACCGCTCATTTTGTATATAATGAGTTCAAGTTATTAAATATCATTGATGAAGGCAATGTATTATTAATCTCTAAGAGCCTATGTCTAATTGAAGAGAAATGTGTGCAAAATATACTAGTGGTGGGATATTAGTTTTCTTATGTGATCTTAGTATACATTATACCAATTGAACTTTAACCTATTAGCCATCCAATTACTATAATTATTCAAATTTATTTATTATATTACATTAAAGAGGAAGTTATGTCTTTTGATCTTCCCTCCTAGGATTTATAAAAGGAGGAGATGGAAACTTGAAGAAGAAGATAAAAGAGAAAGTATGCTTGAGTTCTACAAATGAAATTAAATTTCATGCTGTTTTGATCTCACAAATACCCTAAAAGAGGATTATAAAGCAATGATGGCTTACAATTGAGGTCAAACATTAGGGTGAAAATAAATACACTTTCTTTTGAAGGCATGTTAGTTTATCGACAAATTCTTGGTTATAAATTTATGTTCAATTCTATAAGATTGACCAAGCTATATACACAGATTCCTTCTAGACAATCTAGGTGTACATTCTCATAAAGGATTTTATTGTCTGAGGCTTCTACCACTTGATTTTATGTTGTTAGGAGTAGCATATGGTTTTGGAAATTCCCTACTCATTTGGTGCCTAACTGATTATCATCTCGTTGAGGCCTCAACTCACCTTAAGACTTCATAGTTGGGGACCCCCCTAATTTTTTTAACAAGCATTGTCAATGGAGTTTGCTTATCATTTATTTGTTCCTTTAATGGTTGATCGGTGCTCATGAGTTGATGGATGAAACATTTGAATGAGGTATATGTAACCCTTGTCCCTTTCAATACAATGTTGTTGGCTTTGCATTGAGTTTCATTGTGAATTTGGTTTGTCTCTCAAGTTTTCACCTTTTGTGTTCCTCACATTAAAGGCATCATGTGATAATCATATAGTCTAAACATTCAACTTTTTGGCATTTTTACAGGTATATTTTCGATCAATTTTGTATGAAATCCAACCAAAATTGTTGAACTCTATATTTGAGTGATTGAGTCTGTATAATTCGAGTGTCCCAAGGTTTTTTTAGGGTGTTGAATCCATTTATGCATTCAAAAATGCAATTAAAACAAAAAAAAAAATGGTAATTTCACCAAGATCTGTTTTGCCAAATTTCGGTGAAAAAGTTCAAAAATTCGAATGTTTAGACAATTCTAGTGATAATTGGTGTGTCTTATTGATTTGATTTGATTGAGGTGGTTCTAATTTGATTGAAATAGAAAATGAAAAGGTTCTTATGTAGCCTTGTCATGATATTGATGATGGAAAAATATTCTTGACACTGTAGATATAATGAGAAGAAAAATAGTTTGTAGATGACAATGTTGGAATAATGAGAGGAGGGGGGGGGAGGGTGTGAATCAATGTGATCACTTTTACCAATTTTAATCACAATATATAAACTTCAATTTAATAAAAAATATATCATCAATATGTTATTAGTGTATTCTGAACATATAGACATAAGCAACATCACATCAAGTACATAGTACACTAGAATTTATGTGGAAATCCAAATGGGAGGAAACCACATAATGCTTTCTTATATATCAAAGAATACATTCATTGGAAGCATCAACTTCCCAATTCTCCAACTGAAACTGGAAGGAGGCTACAACCCCCTATTTACAAGCTCCAACATGAAGGAAGCTATAACTACCTAAATTCTCTCGCTCCAACCAAAAGAAGGCTACAAACCCCTGATTCTCGGGCTCGAACCCCCTGATTTTGAGGCTCCAACCTGAAGAAAGATCCAAATCCCTGATTCTCTGGATCCAATCAAAAGGAGGCTACAACCCTATGATTACCAGGCTCCAAACTGAAGGAAGCTCCAACTCCATAATTCTCCAGATCCAATCGAAAGGAGGCTACAAACCCCTGATTCTCAGGCTCCAACCTGAAGGAAGATCCAACTCCCTAAGTTCTCTAACACCAACTGGAAGGAGGCTACAACCCCATTTAATTTCCCCATATTTCCTCCCTAAAATATAAGTCTAGACCAACTATCACTACCACAATCACTATCACTATCACTGTCACTGCCACTGTCACTGTCACTGTCACCAACTTGTCACTATCACCAATACTCAACCATATCCTCTCACATGGATCACATACCAAGGACACCTCTCAACTAGATGTCCAAAATCACCAACACATGGCTCTACCAAGCATGTAATAAGATCACCAACATACCATAACAATATATGTGTCTCAACCATGTACCAAAGAATGTTCCAAACCATCAACCTGTACCATACCAAACATCAATCGTGTACCATACCAAACATCAATTGTGTACCACAAAAAGTGCATCAACCATGCACCGACATCTCTACCAAACTGTGCATCAACCATGCACCAACATCTATACCAAACCATGCATAAAACATGCACCATGACCTGTATCATATGCCTCAACCATCAACCATGTACATCAATACCATACCAAGTACCACTCATATATGTATCAACCATTTATATCAACACCAATACCATACCATGTACCAACAATGTATCTCAATCATATNAAACATGCACCATGACCTGTATCATATGCCTCAACCATCAACCATGTACATCAATACCATACCAAGTACCACTCATATATGTATCAACCATTTATATCAACACCAATACCATACCATGTACCAACAATGTATCTCAATCATATACCATACCACTCAATCATGCCATACACCATGTACCATAGGATATACCAAGCACATGCTATCAATGGTGTACCTCAACAAGTACCAACATCACCAAGAGAAGTATCTCATACCAGTGCTCTCATATACCAAGTGTAATCCTCAACAATGTATCAATATCAATGAAAATCATACACCATGTGTCAATGCTTCAATGGTATACCAAGAATAAGCCTCAAGCATGTAGCATCATCACCACATAACCAAACTAGATACCAATATACCAATATAACCAAAGTGTACTACTAGTCAATGTACCATACTAATATCATCAAGATGTACCATGCATCAACAAGACATACCTCTCAAGCATGTACCAAACCATCACCAAACATAAGATATAATCACATAAGCATACTTGTAACCTATGAATGACCTATTGTACTGTAACTAGCACTGTCACAACCTTTAACAACCTAGTACTAACATTCTTCCCAATTCTGTCTTGTCCTCGCGGGACAAAGACTACTTGTCACGTGGGGCCTTACGTGATTTCATTTAGGAAACCTGTGGGTGTGCCTCGCATGACACCCTCAAGCTGACCCACGAGGGCCTGCTAAATTAGGGTTACAGAAAAACCCTTGCACTCCGCATCTCCGAAACTTTCGCTCTTTCCTCCCACTTTCTCTGCTACCTCAGTCTTACCGCCAGATTTACCAATAAACCAAAATACTAGACCATAACATTCTCACAAGATATATATTAAATGTAAGTGTGAATGTTCTATGAGAGACTCCTTGAGGTGTATTTATACTTTTTCTAGGTAACCTCTTTCCTTAAACTTAGGGATTCTTGAATTGATTGTTGCAACCACTTTACCCATTCATTCATTCAATTGTAGCTGCTTAGGGGCTTCTTGACCATTCTTGGAGGCTTCCAACTTCACAAGGCCATATCTCCCTAACTGTGAGGAACCACATGGCGTACCACCTATCATCGGAAATGACATGGCAAGGAATATTCGTCTATGAGTGTCTTACCTATATTTACATTGTCCTTCATGTCCATATTCCTCATTTGGGGCTTCATGTAGAATTCATCAAATGAACCCATCACAACTACTGACATCAACCACTCCATCAATGAAAACTAACTCACCATCAATATCAACCATATCTATAGGGCTTCTGGACTTCTCCAAGGGTTGACATCAATCTCTAATGGTTGAAATCAATGACAATCAATTGTCCAAACCAACTTTCCAACAATCTCCCCCTTTGGAATTGATGGAAAAACCAATATTGATGACAACACTAATGCTCCAAAACCCATGATCCCCTTGTGACCATTGATCCTCATCAATGTTTCTCACTCTCCCCCTTTGACATCAATGACAAAGGGCCTCTCTCCTTGGGGTTGCTCCCCCTGTCTTCATGCCTTTGTTCGTTCTCTTATCTTTTGACATCACGGGAAACATGATAAATCACCCTATAGGTATGTCTCCCCCTATCTGCATACTACCGATCTTCCTTTCTGGAACTCTTTCTCTGATGATTTCTCTTCCCTTGACTTCTCTGCAAGATGTTGTGTAGATCAATGTAGAGCTACATGTAAGTGTTTCTTTTCCTCTCTTCTAGTTCTTGCTAATTGTCCATTGGTGCTTCCTCTTGTAACTCTCTGAAATATATAAAAAGAATTCATTACTTTATTTCTTCATTCACTTGTCATGTTCATTTGACCTTACTGTTCAATGATTTTCTTCTGATGATTGATGGTTTCTCTTTCCCTATTTTGTTGTGCCTTTCACTGTTTGTCTTTATGTGAACAACTGATTCCAACTGATTCCATTGATTCCAATTGTAGATGAAATGTTATGTATATTCTATGAACCATGTTATCTATTCCTGCTAAGTATTCATATCTGTCCATATGTCACAAACAATCCATAACTGTTATTCAATTGTCCATAATGTTGACTCATCTATCATTCTAGACTTATGCTATCTGTCTTCTTTGAATATGTCTCTGCAAATACTTCAAACTGCTCAAAGGATGGTTCTATGATCTATAATAGCTACTGCACTGAATCCCCCTATTTAATATTCATATTTACTGGGAGTCTCCAAGATGAAATGGATCAAAACAACACCTGCTATGATGCAGAGTAATATTCCTCTTTGTCTATGGATTCATCATATTCATTTTCATCCTCTACCTGAATTCTAACATTTTCTTAATTCTGAATTTATCTTCTTTCTGGATTCTGTCATCTTCCTCTTGGATTGTAAATTCATTATGATATTATGTTGTTGTAAATATTGTGAGTGCGATCTCTGGGACCTAGTCTTCATTCACCCGCTCTTCTTGTTTTTCATTTCTTTTCCAAACTTTCATGTATCTAACATTAATGTTTTCCTTCATGGGAGGCTCTATCATGCTTCTACAATTTTGAGCTATGTGTTCATAGTTGTGGAATTTGTAACATTCAATATTATGTGGAGCCACATAAGAATTTATTGCTTGAACATTTCTTTCATAAGTCTTGCAATCTACAACTTTATGTCCAAAGTTAGTACAATTAAAACAATGACCATACAATAAATTTACATACCTGGGAGTGAATGATCTTATTTGTGGTGTAGTCCTTCTAGGTTTCTATCTCGACTGATCATGATTGGAGCTTCTTTGTTTCCTGAATGTACAAGGTATTTTGTATTCATTCCTTTCTAATTCTTGTTGACCATGATTCCTTCCTTTGAGAACTTCTGCATAAATCTTTTGTTCTTTTTCTTTCATCATGGAGCTTGAACCTTTCTCATTCTGCATCTGGTTGTATCCTAGTCTAGACCTGTCATAGTATGGCCTTTGATTGTTGATAATCTTATCCAATGTTTTGGTGTTATTCTGTTGCATGTCCTTCTTCTCAAGATCTTTTCTTATAGTGACTACTTTTGCTTCCAAGCTTTCAATCATCTTCTACTTTTCTTCTAGTTGACTTTTGAGTATTTCTTCAATCATTATATCTTCTTCTACTTGGACTTTCAACTTCATGATTATCTGCTTGAATTCCTCTGATTTGAAATTTTGGGCTCCCATTGTCTTTAGTTTTTCCTTGAGTGACTTGTTTTTCTTTCTTTCTTTCCTTAGTTCTTCTAAGACACTAATTAATTCTGCTCTGAGATCAACTTCTCCTTCTTCTTCGAAACCATAGAAGGTTCTTTTCTGATTTTCCCTAGCCATAAATAATACCTTTTCTAAATCACTGTCACTTTCATCATATTCTTCAGATGAGGAACTTTCTTCTCTTGAGTAGATATTTGTCTTGAAGGATTTCCTATTATCTCTTCTCTTGTTTCCCTTTTTATATTTCTTTTCTTTCTTGGGAACTTCTTCTTCATCACTTTTTTACTTCTTATCATTAGGACATTTATTAGAAAAATTAAAATCTATAGCACAATTGAAACATTTCAAGGGAAGCATACCTTTGTACTTGTCGGTTTCTCTCTTCAAATTCCTTACGAAGTTGGCTATTTATTCATCCTCATCTAAATCATCGCTACAATTGTAATTTGGCTTTGACTCGGGCTTTTTATTCTTCTTTGTCTTCTTGGATGCTTTGAAGGTTGATTTTGTCTTGGATGAATTATATTGATTTGTTCTCATTTCATAACCTGCAAATATTTCATGTATCTCATCCATGCTTATCGTACTCAAATATGCTCTTTCATCTAGTGTTGAAATCTTAGGATCAAATCTCATTGGAAGAGATCTCAATACCTTTTGAACAATTATAGATTCATCAAATTCTTCTCCCAATCCTTTAATTGCGTTCACTGTTTCATCAACTCGTAGGAAGTAAGATGCAATGTCTTCATCTTCCTTCATTTTCAACTATTCAAATTGACCTCTATAAGTCTGAAGCTTTGCTTCCTTGACTTTGGAATCTCCTTAATAAACATTTTGAAGTTTGTCCCAAATTTCCTTTGTAGAATTGCAATGCATAAATTTGACATATACTGAATCCACCAAACCATTCAGGATAGCATTTTTGGCTCTCGAATTATTTTGAATGAGTTTCTTTCTATCATTATCTATTGGAGGAGTGGCAGGCTCTTTATATACGTCTACTAGTGATTACCAAAAATCAAATCCTTGTGCTTGTACATATGTTTTTATCCTTCTGCTCCATAATGCATAGTTATGTCCATCAAACTGTGGTATTCCATTTTTATACATATTATTTCTCTCCATGATCTACCTTCCAGTGGTTAAATTATTTCCTAAAGGAACCCACTCTGATACTAATTATTGGAATACTGAGAGGGGGAGTGAATCAATATGAGAAATTTTACCACATTTAAACACAATATATAAACTTCAACTTAATCAACAATATATCATCAATATATTATTAGTGTATCATGAGAATATAAACTTCAACAACATCACATTGACAAAATCACATTAAGTACACAATACACCAGAATTTACGTGGAAACCCAAATGGGAGAAAACTACAGAATGCTTTCTTATATATCAAATAATACATTCATTGGAAGCACCAACTTCCCAATTCTCCAGCTACAACTGGAAGGAGGCTACGACCCACTATTTACAGGCTCCAACCTGAAGGAAGCTAAATATCCCTGAATTCTCTAGCTCCAACCAGAAGGAGGCTACAACCCCCTAATTCTCAGGCTCCAACCTGAAGGAAGCTCCAACTACCTGATTGTCCGACTCCAACCAGAAGGAGGCTACAACCCCTTGATTCTCATGCTCCAACCTAAAGGAAGCTCCAATACCTGAGTTCTCTGACACCAACCGTAAGGAGGCTACAACCCCCTTTCCTTGCCCCATCCTGCCACCCTGAAATATAAGTGTAGACAAATTGTCACTACCACAATCACTATCACTATCACTATAACTGTCACTGTCACCGCCACTGTCATTTCCACTGTCACTGTCACTACCAATGTCACTGTCACTATCATTGTCACTGCCTCTGTCACATCAACATGTAACCTGTCAACCTATCACTGTATCCAACCTATCACTATCACTGATACTCAACCAGATACTCTCACATGGATCATATACCAAGGATACCTCTCAACTAGATGTCCAACATTACCAACACATGCCTCTACCAAGCATGTAATCATATCACCAACATACCATCACAAGATATGTGTCTCAACCATGTACCAAAGCATGTACCAAACCATCAACCTGTACCATACCAAACATCAATCGTGTACCATACCAAACATCAACTATGTACCACAACCTATACCACAACAAGTGCATAAACCATGCACCAACACCTGTACCAAACCATGCATCAATCATGCACCAAAACCTATACCAAACCGTGCATCAATAATGCACCATGACCTGTAGCATATGCCTCAACCATCAACCATTTACATCAACACCATACTAAGTACCAATCTTTTATGTATCAACCATGTATATCAACACCAGTACCATACCATGTAGCAACAATGTATCTCAACCATATACCATATCACTCAATCATGTCATACACCATGTACCATAGGATATACCAAGAATGTGCTATCAATGGTGTACCTCAACAAGTACCAACATCACCAAGAGAAGTATCTCATACAAGTGTTGCCATATACCAAGCGTAATCCTCAACAATGTATCAATATCAATAGAAACCATATACCATGTGCCAATGCTTCAAGAGTATACTAAGAATAAGCCTCAATCATGTAGCATCATCACCATGTAACCAAACCAGATACCAAGATACCAATATAACCAAGATGTACTACTAGTCAATGTACTATACCAATATCACCAAGATGTACTACTAGTCAATGTACCATACCAATATCACCAAGATGTACCATGCATCAAGACATGCCTCTCAAGCATGTACCAAACCATCACCAAGAATAAGATATAATCACATAAGCATACATGTAACCTGTAGTTGACCTATTGTACTGTAACAATAACCTATAACACTATCACAACCTTCAACAGACTGGTACTGACATTCTCCCCAATTATGTCTTGTCCTCACGCGACAAAGACTACCTGTCACATGGGGCATCGTGTGATGTCACTTAGGTAACCCGCATTGGTGCCTCGCATGACACCCTCAAGATGACCCACGGGGGCCTGCTAAATTAGGGTTACAGAAAAACCCTTGCACTTTGCAGAGCTGAAACTTTCTTTCCTTCCTCACACTTTCTCCACTGCCTCAATCTTGTTGTCAAATTTACCAATAAACCAAAATACTAGACCATAACATTCTCACAAGATAGATATTCAATGTAAGTGTGTATGTTCTATGAGAGACTCCTTGAGGTGTATTTATACTTTTGCTAGTTAACCTCTTTCATTAAAATTAGCGCTTCTTGACTTTCTTGTTGCAACCACTTTACCCATTCATTCATTGACTTGTAACTGCTTAGGGTCTTATTGACCATTCTTCGAGGCTTCCAACTTCACAAGGCCATATCTCCCTAACCATAAGGAACTACATGGCGTACCACCTATCACCAGAAACAACACAACAAGGAATATCCATCTATGAGTGTCTTACCTATATTTAAACTGTCCTTCATGTCCATATTCCTCATCCAACTTCAAGTACCATAACCACACCTCCAAGGCTTCATGTAGACTTCATCAAATGCACCCATCACATATGCTAACATCAACCACTCCATCAATGAAAAATAACTCACCATCAATCTCAACCACATCTCTAGGGATTCCGTGCTTCTCCAAGGGTTGACATCAATCTCTAAGGGTTGATATAAATGACAACCAACTGTCCAACAGAAAAAGGTGGGACAAGTGAATTTGGGCATGAGAAATGCAAGTGGGATAATATCTACCAATGAGGGTACATTCATGCTAAGCTAAAATGTTTTACAAAATAGTCGTAGTTAAGAGGACGTAAACATATCATGATGATGTAAAAGTTGTGTTGGGAATAGAAATGAGACATATTAATGATTTGCAATTTTGTGTGCCTAGGTTGATGGATGTAGATTTTAAACTTGTACAATATTTCACTGCAAACATATTTTCAATAAAAGAACAAAAAATATACAATGGAAAATACACATATTACACAGATATTTTTCCCCTGGAAACCCAAACCGGGAAAACAAGCATATTCTATATTCATCCATAGTGATACATTGTTTACAATACAATATACATATAGGAGCCAACGACATCCAAAAACCTAACCCAATGACGTGGATTAGTCAACAACCCTAATTTCTTAACCAGAAATAAAAAACCATCGGAAAAAACCATGTGCTGAAAAATCGCCCAACAATGTACACAAAAATCAAGGTGACATGAAAAACGAGGCAAAAATGTGGCATGTTTCCCAAGGAAAATTTAATTTCTTGAGGGCGCTGCCCCTGAACCTGCATGCAGGGGGAATATATCCCCCCTGCAACCCCCAAAGGGGGTCCCTAGAGGCCCCCCCTCAAACCCCCCATGTGCACCCAACACAACGTAACAGACACTAGAGCTAGTCATGCAAAGAATATAACACATACCCAACAATGGATTCTCGTCCTAACAAAGTTATGTAAAGAATAGTGTGCGCATGTGACGCAAGCTAGTGCTATTAGGTGTGAAAGGTGATAAAAGTGAATTTGTAGAGCCTATCTCATTGAATTTTTTTTAAATCTAACAATGTAACATCATACACAGGTAACACAATATTACATCAAGTAGTTGTTTGATTTTAGAGACAAGATCTCAATAGAAACGACGGTATGGGCATACGAAGGGAGATACAAAGAAAAATAATTGTATTGAGTTATGTGATAAATTATGGCATCATATAAGTTTATGAAGCTCATTCCTCATCATTGAAAATCTTCTGGTCAAGTTTCGGTGTGAGGTAATGGTTTTAATTGTTTTCTCCCTATGTGCATTTGGCACTCAAAGGGGACCTTTTCCATTAAAAATAAGCTTTATTCATGATGATATCAATGACATGAATAACTTGAATTGAAATCCATATAACATAGAAGACAATTGTGTAAAAGTTTTTGATTCCAAAAAAGTATCACTTTGAACAAGGGTTGGACTTTAGCCTCCAAGGTTTGTTTGTGCACATTTTTGCTATCCAAAATATGACTTTGGGAATTCTAGAAGAGGTTACTTTGATTTTTTTAGGGCCTAAAAAATTAATACAATTGATGAAGTTCAAGTATGAGGCCCGTAGGTATAAAAAGTGCATTAAAAAATGTCTTGTCAATCATGCAATTTTAATTTCCCACATTATCAAACATATTTATCCAAGGGTGGAATAGGGTGTTCAAACACTCATTGAAATCTCTTTGTCTCCTTGCACCTAGAAATTTAAAGATAATTGATTCAAGGTCATGAAGGTGAGTTATGGTTTTGCGAAGACGAAAAACCAAGGGGTTTCGTCTATATCTATCTTAATTATTTTTAATGGTTTGATGAGTAACAATTTTTTTCTTTCTTGAAAATATGGATGAGATAAAGGTTATATGATGAGAGTAGAGCATCAATAGTAGACAATTTAACCTTGTTTCTATGTGTAGAGTATAGTTGTTAGTGACTTGATGTGGTTGTTAGTGAGTCAAAAAACTTGCAAAAGCACAAATATTCTTCGAGAATTTCATTTTAGCACATGGAAGATCAAATCCTCAGTAAGAAAATGAGAATCAATGGTTCAAAATTTTTGGCATGGTTTGTCATTAATTTTTTTCTTTGTTGGATCAACCCACTAAGTTTGGAGGCCTTACAAGCCTTTGAACTCAGGGCCTATGCACCTCCAACATTCATAGATCCCAACATTCCCCATGATGCATTTCACCCCAAAAATATGTTTCACTTCTCTAATGTGTTTTGGTCATCCCCATGTAACCATTAATACATTTTTTCTCCAAAAAACCTTTCCTCTATTGAAACAACATCCAGGCAAAGCATTCTCCCCCAAGGAGAAAGGGCACAATGCCTCTCATTATCCAAAAGAGCCAGAACAACTCGAATTTTTTTTTTCATACCCATCAACTGCAAAAATATTCAAAATATTCGATCTTAGTTAGCAAATTGTTAGGGACCTAACCTCCATAATCCCTCATGTAGGTAGAATAATATGTTTTCTAGGTAATAAAGGCTGACATTAATTAATAAGGCCTATTTAATAAATGTTAACAAGTCAATGTAAGAAGACCTAATAGAAGCTTTTGTTTCTAGAAATATATTCCTCTAGAATGTTCTTTATAAGATATAATTAGTATAAACCAGAGTAGGAGGCATGATAATGCCTTTTCTTGAGAATTATTGTAATAGAGCGTTTTTCTACTGGAGGCTTCTCCATTGAAGAGGCAAGTGAACATTGTTTTCTATCAATAAAGGTATCATTTTTTGTTGTGGTACTCTATAAGTTTGTTTTTTGTTGGTATTTTCTGTAGTTTTTCTGTTTTCTTCTTAAATATAATAGACTTGGTACCTAACAAGTGGTATCATATCACTTTCCTCTGTGGAAATTGTGGGAATTTTTTCCAAGGTAGAGACGTGTACTACTGATGTATTTAAAGCACAAATATTTGTTGTTTAGAGGGTAAAACTGTGGCGGGAAAGAGTACATGCAAGAAATATAGATGATTTCATGAGGTTGCTTAGAAACAAACATTTCACCTTGTTGGAAACCTTTGTAATCCCTGTTGGTACACCTCAAGTAGTACCACATCAGACAAAATTTGTACACGCCCATCACTCCCACATACCAACAGGTATATCGAGAGTCCCTAGTATAGTGGTCCTGTCGACACCCTTATTCGGGATCTATCCCATTGGATTCCTGTCTTTGACCTGATTGTCGTGGTACCTATCATTTTTAAGAAAAAAAAAAAATCGTGGACCCTACCTCGTTCCCGACACCCTTATTTGGGACCTATCCCATTGGATTCGCCTTTTCACCCTAATCACTATGGTACCTATCACTTGTCAGCGTTTTGTTCTGTGGTACCACCCACCCTTTTCGACACCCTTATTTTCCACCTATCCCATTTGATTCCTCTCTTTTTCTGATATTTCGTGATACCCCTCACCTAAATTTTATTTTTAGTGCAGAACCACCTGCCCATTTTTTCCTCGGCCCAAATGGCCAACACCCATGCCCAAGAACTCAATAACTTGATTTCCGACAACATCCATAACAAGGAGGACATCAAGACTCTCAATTCCAACATTAGTAATCTCAATTACTCCGTTTAGATCCTCCAGGGCCAAAGTGCCACCATCAAAGACATCAAAGACACACTCAACCAATTGATGAGACGATCCCTAAACCCTGCCTCTTATGAAAAACTTTCCTATCATGAATACTCTGACTCTTCCCATTTCCAAGTTCCTCATTCCAATCACCTTCCTCAAGACCTACACCTTCCCAGAATTGAGGTGAACAAATTTGATGGCTCAAATCCCATAAGTTAGGTCACTTAAATGGAACATTATTTCTCTTTGCATGGCATTACTAATGAGTTCTCCAAACTTCATTGTGACATCCTTCATCTGGATCTGGAACATTGGAAATAGTGGCGATGGCATAGAAAGGCATGCCAAGGGTATGTTTCTTGGACACATTTTGTTGCATAGCTTTATGAACACTTTGACTCTGACACCCACCATTTAGTCTGTTTGACCAAGTTGAAATGTTTTGGGATAGTGGAAGACTTTATTGTCGCCTTTGAGCACTTGAACTTCAGAATGGAGAGCATGTCAAATGCCTTCTTTAGGGAATGCTTTATCAGTGGCCTAAAATATGAAATCCATGCTCAAGTCTTAATGGCACGCCCCAAGAATTGGTTGGAAGCTACTAACTGAGATAAGGAAGAAAAATAGATTGTCTCCTCCCAGACTAGAAATCCATCCTTTCTTCCTCACCCTAAACCCACCAATCCCACTCCTCCTGCAACTCCCCTCAAGATCCATCAATTAACCTGGGATGAAATGGTTGAAATCCAACTCAAGGGTATTTGTTATAATTGTGATGACAAATATTTTCCAGTGCACAAGTGTAAGGAACAAAATATTTTTATGGCCATGTATGAGAATGTTTCTGAAGAGGAGGCAGATGTTTCCCCTGTCGTTGAGCTAACACCACCAGTTGATCTGACTCCACCCTCTGATCCACTAGAAGTTGAACAAATGATTTCACTTAATGCCCTCACTGGATTCTATGCTCCCCAAACCCTTAATTTAATTTGTTACAATAATAATTGAAAATTTAATCCTAGTTGACAGTGGCAACACCCATAATTTTATCCATCGCCTCCATGCCCAAGAAATCAATTGCTATGTCCATGCAGTCAATAATTTACAAATCATGATTTCCAATGGAGGTACCATGAAATGTGCGGGACATTGTGAAAATGTGCAGCTCCAAATTGGTCAGTATCACATAAAATCTCATATGTTTTCTATTGACATGGGCGTTTGTGACATTGTGCTCGGTGTAGAATGGTTACACACTCTCAACCCCATTCTCATGGATTTTTAGGAATTAACCATGTAATTCCAATAGGAGGGACAACGATATAAGTTCTAAGGAATCACAATAGGATCCCTTGAGATCATCAGTTCCCATCAAATAGAAAAGCTCTGAAAAAAAGGGTCATTCCAACATTATCACCCAACTCCATTCCATTCACGCCATTGTGACACCCACTGTGCATCTCGACCTCAAATCTATACTCTCCCAACACAAAGATGTTTTTACCACTCCCCAGGGAATTCCCCCTTCCCGTGTCATCCATGATCATTCCATTTCTCTCATCCCAGACAATATTCCTCCCAATGTTCGCCCTTATCATCATCCCTTTTCCCAAAAGAATGAAATTGAGAAAATTGTTCAAGAATTGCTTGAAGCAGATGCTATCCATCCTAGTACCAACCCCTTTTCTTCTTCTATGGTCATGGTACTCAATAAATAAGGGACTTGGTGCATGTGTCCTGATTTTCATGCCCTCAACAAACTCACCATCAAAGACAAATTTCCCATTCATGTCATTGATGACCTCTTGGATGAATTGAGTGGTGCTCAATACTTCACCAAACTTGATCTCCGTTTTGACTACCAACAGATCCATATGAAATAGGAAGACATTCCCAAGACTGCATTTATAAGTCATGAGGGTCACTATGAGTTCTTGGTAATTCCTTTTGGCTTGTGTAACGCTCCCTCCACTTTTCAAAGTCTCATGAATCATTTCTTCTGTCCTTTTCTCTGTAATTTTTTCTTAGTTTTCTTTGATGACATTCTCATCTATAGTAAAACTTGGACTTCCCATCTCGCTCATGTGGATCAAGTTATCCATCTACTCTCTCAACACCAAATTTTCCTCAAACAATCTAAATGTGCCTTTGGAGTTGTTATCACACAGTTTGTAGACAGAAGAAAGGCTAAAGAGTAGTAGGTCAAACTGGCGAAACAGGAACCTTCCCCACCCAATGTCACCACAATGGGGAGGTTCTTTCTATTTAGGGAGGCTAGGCCCAGGGGAGACGTCCCTGGTAACCCGGGGTTTTGAAAGGGCAAAGGCTAATAGTACAAAGAAAAATTCCCCCCTCACAAATTACCACCAATCAGATAGTCCCGACTAAACAACCAATAATAGAGTATAACCAAAGAAAAGAAGAGCACCTACTTGAGACAACACAAGAAGGAAACTGATATGTTCAATCTTGGTTAATACCTCATATAAATCAATGACTATCTTATATTCAATATAAGCAGTTTAAAAGTAAATATCGACGAAGTCAATGTTTGCAAAACGACAATGATAAATATGTCACTTGTCAATAGATACAAGAATGATATGGCATCCAATATAATCAATCCATACTTAGTCTAATAAATGCCCTCAACTACCATTCAATTTCTTATAAAGTGAAACGTTGCCGCACCAAGATGAAATAACCAAGGGTGACATTAGCAACTTAGGGTTAGTAGGTTAGGGTTAGTGTAGTTAGGGTTTCAATTCAAATGAGTTTGAGAGTGTTTGGATCCAATTCTACTTCAATGCTAGAGGTCTGAGATTAGTTCCTTAGGGTTAAATGGAGTCAATCATGAAGGATGCAAGAGTTGAAGGGGATGAGACTTAGAGGACTAGAGGGATAAGTTTTGAAGTGCTGCTAAAGCAGGGATTCAAAATCGTAACCCTAGGGGAGAGAGGCTCACTCTGGTGTTGCTAAAGCAAGGCCTCGTGCTCTCTCCTCCTTCCCGGCAAATAGCTAGCTCAAATGAAAAACAAAGTCAAGACAAGAGGGTTTAAAGAGGGAGACTGTTGCTAAGGCAAGGCTCTTTCATCAAACCCTAAAAGAAAACGACCCTAGGTGTAGATAACCTAGGCCTGGGATATCCTCTTCCTCTTGAAGTCAAAAGGTATGGCTATCTTAAGGGAAGAAGAAAAAGGAGTGTAGCTATGGCTAGGCTCTCTTCTTCTTCTTCAATGGCTAAATTTTTTTCTATCAGGGGACATGAGACAAGGACCTACTTGTGTGCTTGTCACCTAGGGTTTTTATTCAACACATTATAAATACATGTAAAAAATAAGACTACAACCATTCAATCAGGAAGTTTTGCAGAAAAATACTTACAATTCATCAAGAAAATAATCATGCAAACCTTAGTTGTAACACCTTCCTTCAAGAAAAACACCATAGAATGCCAAAAATATCTTTCTTCAACAAGTCGGCCCAAGCAGTTAGCCAAAATTAATATAAATACAGGAGGCCAGTTCTCATTTTCGCAGGCATTCTCAGAATTGTAGAGAAACACTTGTGCTTACTGCAGTTGCCTAGTTTCTGCGCAGGTTTGGAGGAGAGCTGATGTTGCAGCTGTTGCAGCTAGAAGTTACTCTTGGACTATCTCTTGGCTAGGGTTTGGACTATATGATTAGCTCTTTTTGATGCACTATCCTTGGGGAAAGGTGCGCTACCCTTTGTTTGGCTATCTAGACTAGGGTTTTCTTCTGGAGTGATTCTCTGTCAAGGTTAAGGTGCTCGGAGGGTGGCTTCGGCCTATGGTTGGGTGACAAGGGTATTGTCAATGGTAAAATGAGCACATCCACTTATATTCTAACATCTTTCTCTTTGGACAAAGGGAAAGAATAAGGTCGGTCGTGGGGGTCGACAGGGTCCCAAGTTTGGGGCCCCACCATAGGGGAGTGGAGGAGGAGAGAGCATCAATGGTCAGGGCAGTGGTCAGAGGAGAGATATGAGCAAAGTGAAGTGCTTTGTTTATAAGAAGTTTGGGCACTATGCTGGACAGTGCCCGAATAGGAAGAAGAAGAAGGGTGGTACCACAACTACATCAGAGGAGATAGACTTTCAGACACAGTTTCAGAGAGAGTGTGCTTTCCTCATATGTTGCACTTCAATTGAGACGACACCTAGTATCTGGTATATTGATAGTGGGGCTTCGAGCCATATGAATGGACTTCAAGAGCATTTTTATGATCTCAGAGACACCGAGGTCAGGATTGATATTTCTCTTAGAGATGACAGAGTTGTCAGAGTTGCAGGGGTTGGCACAGTTGCCTTTCAGAGAGATGGCATGCCACCCATATCGTTCACAGATGTTCTTTATGTCCCAGGCATGAAGAAGAATTTGATTTCAGTTTCCACCCTCCAGAATAAAGGTCTTGAGGTGACATTCAGAGGCACCGAGGTACTGATTCATCCTCGGGGGTCTTCACTAGCCTCAGGATAGGTGATTGGAGTGAGAGATGGTAAACTATTCAGATTGCTTTTTCAGCCACTTCATGCATTGGCAGCGAGTAGTGACAACAACAGACAGTTATGTGAGTTATGACATCGCAGGATGGCCCACCTACATTATGGGGCTCTTGGAGGAATGAGAGAGGCTGTGACCGAAGTGCCATAGATCAATATATAGAATCAAGATGTTTGCAGAGGGTGTGCGCTTGGCAAGTTTTCCAAAGCATCGTTCCCCATCAGTGACACCAGGTCAGCTGGGATACTGGATTTAGTACACACGAACGTGTGTGGGCCCATGACTCGGAGGTCCTTGAGTGGTTGTGAGTACTATATCACATTTAATGATGACTACTCGAGGAAGACTTTGATCTATTTCTTGAAGGCCAAGAATGAGGTCTTCACATGGTTCCAAGAGTTCATATCTCTTGGGGAGAACCAATCGGGAAAGAAGATCAAAGTCTTGCGGTCAGATAATGGGGGAGGGTATTCCTCGAGACAGTTCGTAGATTTCTGTCCACAACATGGCATCAAGAGACAGATGATCGTACCTTGCAACACCCAGCAGAACGGGGTTGCCAAGAGGAAGAACCTGGCCATTACCGGTGAAACGAGATCCATGTTGCATGATCAGAGTTTGCCTTTGTACTTATGGGCAGAGGCATGTGCTACTGCAGTTTACTTGTAGAATAGGAGCCCCCACAAGATATTGGGGAAGATGAATCTTGAGGAGGCCTTCACTGATAGGAGGCCCGATGTCAAGCACATCATGATATTTGGGTGCTTGAATTTCTCTCATTTCCCCTTGGAGAGGAGGACAAAGCTAGACCACACAACCCAACAGGGGATTCTAGTTGGATGCTCAGAGGGGTCAAAATCCTATCGCATCTACATTCTGCCACTTAGAAGAGTGGTGGTGAGCAAAGATGTCAGATTTGAGAAGGATAGGGATTTTGCAAGATCTCTTGAGTCGAGAGTTGGATTTGAGGATGATGCAGAGTTTCCAGTTGCAGTCTCAGAGGGAGAACAACCTCATATTTCGAGTACACTAGTATCAGGGGTGACAAGGTCACCATGCACAGATTCAGGGTCACAGTCAGAGCAGTTTCAGTCAGATGGGGCACAGACTTCAGGATCTCAGAGTGTTGAGATGAGTTCTGAGGCAGTCACTCTTGGGTAGAGAGACCTTACTTCTTCATTGACTGCTTCAGGGAAGAGGAGACCTAGATGGTTTCAGGAGACCTTGAAGGAGGCTAGGGAGAATGTAGGGGAGCCCAAGAGCCAGATCAGAGAGAGCATACCACCAGTTAGATTGGGAGCATATTTGACACTAGTGATGAGTATCAGGGATACTGAACCACAAAATTTTACGAAGGCAGTGGACCATCAGGTCTGGAGAGAGGCCATGGTAGAGGAGTATGACTCCATTGTGCGCAATGATGTTTGGGATGTGGTTCCGAGGCCAGTGGGGAAGTCAGTTGTGACTTCTAGGTGGTTGTACAAGACCAAGATTGCTACAGATGGCAGTGTGGAGAAACACAAGGCCCGTTTTGTGGCACAAGGCTTCTCACAGATTGAGGGAATCGATTATGATGAGACGTTCACACCAGTTGTGAGATACACTTCTATTAGGACTATCATTTCCATAGCAGCAAAGATGGGTTGGCGCATTCACCAGATGGATGTGAAAACCGCATTTCTAAATGGCTTTATTGAGGAGGAGGTGTACATAGAGCAGCCACAAGGGTTTGAGGTGAGTGACAGGGAGACTCACGTGTGTCTTCTGAGGAAGGCACTATATGGTCTGAAGCAAGCTCCCCGAGCTTGGTATTCATGCATTGATACATATTTTCTTCAGATGGGCTTCGAGAAGAGCGATGTTGATCTGAACCTCTATTTCATCATTAGGGTTGAGGACACGCTCATTCTCATTTTTTATGTGGATGATTTATTCATTACTGGAGCTGAGGATTTCATAGCTGAGTGCACGTTGGGACTTGCATCAGAGTTTGAGATGAGTGATATCGGATTGATGCACTACTTCCTGGGTATGGATATATGGCAGGAGGAGGGTCACATATTTCTCGGGTAGGGGAAGTATGCAACAGATATTTTGAGCAGATTTCAGATGGAGGACTGTAGACCCATGTCTACATCTATGATCACCAATTAGAAGAAGCTTAGTTTCTCAGATAGCCAGTTGGTGGATGCCACAATATACAGGCAGTCGATAGGTTCACTCATGTATCTGGTTAACACCAGACCAGATATTTGTTTTGCTGTGAACACTCTCAGTCAATACATGGTTGAGCCGAGGAGTGTTCACATGGTTGGGTAAAAACACGTCTTGAGATATGTGGCTGGAACAGTGGACTATGGCCTAGACTATGTTAGGGGAGATGGAGTCAGCTTGGTTGGCTACACAGATTCATACTGGGCATGATGCGTTGTTGACAGGAAAAGCATCTCAGTGTGCTGCTTCAGTTTGGGTTCAGGATTTGTTTCCTAGTTCAACCGGAAGCAGAAGTCAGTTTCTTTGATTTTAGCCGAGGCAGAGTATATGGCGGCCAGTCAGGCCAGTTGCGAGGCCATTTGGCTTTGTAAGATGTTGGTTGGTTTATTTGGTCAGGAGATGTCACCGAATGTCATTCACTGTGATAATCAGAGTTGCATAAAACTCTTTGAGAATTTAGTGTTTCATGACCGGTCGAAGCATATTGAGATTAGGTACCACTTCATTCGTGATTGGGTTCAGAGAGGGGCAGTTCAGTTGCTCTATGTATCTGTAAATGACCAGGTTGCAGATATTCTCACCAAATCCCTACCATGGGGCAAGCATGTCTATTTCAGAGACAAGATGGACTTGGTGAGGAACACCTTCCTTGTAAAAGGGAGTGTTGAGTTTTGCACCTTGGGAGGTGTTCCCCATGTGCTTGTGACCTCCTTAGCACATGTGGGATGGAAATTATACTTTGTACCTTGTACTTTTGTCTAATTTCACTTTGACTTTGTCTAAAGTGAAATTTATTCATTTTTGGCCTAAAAGTGACTATTAATTCACAAAGGGGGTGAATTAAAGACATAAAGTTGACTTAGGAAGCTTAACCCAAAGTGGGTTATTGATTTAGATATTTATGGAGAGATCTCAACCATTGATTAGATGGGAGATGAGATGATCTCCACCATCCATATCTTAGGTTTTCTTATGCATGTCAAAGAGGGGTGCAAAGGGTGAAGGAGGGTGCATTATTTATTCTTCTTTTGTTCATTGTGAGAGGAGCTCTTGGAGGATGAGCATGAGGTCAGTTTTATGAGGATGATTGAGCTTGGGCGCTAGCTTTTATGGAGGGAGGCTACTAGCTACTTGCCTTGTTTATTTACTGGAGAGGTTCTACTTCTGTGGAGGGCACATTGCCAGATTGGGGCGCATCAATTGTAGGAGGGATTCTACCCATCAGATTGTAGCGAGATCAGTTGCAGAGGGAGGCCATTCAACAAAGCTTCATTCCTGTGGAGGGGTTTCCAGATCTGAGCTCACAGTTTGCAGTTGGAGCAGTTTCAGTGGTTTTGCTAGCTTGTATGTGGGGTGCACCTTCCTGGGGTGCACTTGGTGACTTTGGGATTGTATATCATCTCAGTTTGGGTTGCTATTGTATCAGGTTCTTTCATATATTGTACTTGTCGTATTCCATCTTCTGCTTTTCTCATATAAACATATATATCTCAAACTGGTTTTCCCCGGGGGGGTTTTATCCAGGGTCATGTTGACCAAAAATACCTGTGTACACAAATGCATGGATTAGTCTCTTAGATCTCTTTATTTTCAGCTATAAAGATCTATAGGTGTGTTATATTTATTTTGGTATGCATGTGCTAACATCTGGTCACTAAAACTGCATGCTAGAGCACCCAAAATTGCGAGTATAACCGTAACAAATCAACAAGAAACTTTTGGATTGTTGGTTGTTATAAAACAACAACATATACTGCATTTGACAGTTAAAACTTAGAGCCTAACTATGGTCAAAGACAGACCCTGTAGGCAATCTGATAGGACTTGAAAATCTTCACTCCGTAGCCCGATAGCCAAGAGAACCGATGCCCCCAATGCTCGGTGGTTCGGTGACCCACTGGACCAGAACCAAAACTTAATGCAACGCAGAGTTAGGTCAATGACCTCACATCCCGATCTCCTGCTAGCCCATATATCAGATTGGGAAATGAGTAGATAGTGGGATGATATCAAGTGTCGATGTTGCGGAAGTCTGGTGGCCCGATCACCCCGATGACCAGTATAACAGGATCAGAAGCAGAGACAACAACAAAGTTGTAAGGTGCTTCAACATTCTGGTGGCCCAATGCCTTGACATCCATGCGGATCAGAACCAAAGTTTAAATGCTACGGAGTTAGGCGGTTACCCGATACTCCGAGACCTTGATAGCTCGGGAGTCTGACAGAGTCGGTAGCCCAGTGGCTTATTGGATCGGAAAATTACAAGCCTGCACGGAGTCTGGTTTGGATTCTGATAGCAATCAACTCCCTGTATAACAATAACCTTGATACACCGATCAACTCGACATGCGACGCGCCAATGGATTATGATATATCATATCAAGACATCGATGGAGTTTTAAACCAGTTGTACGTTGTGGTAAGGTAAGGACACCCGATCCAGTATTGTAAACCACGGTTATAGCATTAGGTCTTATGCACATTAGGAGTTAGAGCTTGGAGATGAAGACGAAGAGGTTCGAGAACGAGAGTTCTAGTGGGCAGAATGAGACCCTTGAAAGATAAGGAAGTTCCAATGAACTTCACGGGAAATGAAATTGAGGCGAAGATGAGTTGAAGATTCTAAGATATAATCCAAGGTGCAGATTGAAAGGAGAGTGAGGAATTATTGTTGTATGGATGACAGTTTAGTCCAGGTTTATAACCCACAGGTCTGAAGGTCGAAATCAATAATTCTCGAGACCCCTGAATTAGTTTTTGTCAAGTGGTATCAGAGCGGAGGGAAATATTTCTCTATGTGAAAGTGAAAAGATTTGTAGCAGCCTAGAGCAAGGATTGTTCAGAAGGTTCTAGAAGAAATAACCAAGAGAATACCAAAAGACTGAGCTCAAAAGGGAAGCTTAGTGAGGTATTGTGTAACAAGGTAGAGGACTTGTTACTACAGAGGTTTGGTTGTAGCTCACTGTTGAGCATGAGGAAAAGCTCAACGTATGGTGAAATGATGCAGGGAGACCAAAGTGAAAATGATGCAACAATGAAGACACATTATCAAAAGATCGTAAAAAACATTCTACCCTGGGAGTCTGATGCAGGAGCAAAACCTCTCCAAATCAAAGTTGAAATCTCAAACATTCCAGAAGGAATACATGGACGTGACGTGGCTAAGAGGATACGATTTCCTCAAAATTTGTGATAAGGCTTATTGTGTATTGTCATGTATTTGCTATTTTGAGTGATCTTAGTGATCTTGTGAGAATAGATCGAATCTGGAATGATATGATCCTTATTGTTTTGTATTATTTTGTTTAAATGTGAGCCTTTGGGTGTTGCAGAGGAGATCCCAACCACATTGTATATTAGGACGAGAGGCGGCCAGGGCCCGATGAGTGCCCTTATTATTGTAAATCGAGCTCAATCTAATAGGAACCAGTGTATTTTTGTGTATTTCCGAGTTCCGTCTGGTTTACGTGTTGATTCTGTGCGTAAGACCTGTGTGTACAATCCCTGTGAATCCATATGTTGAATGCATGTGTGTGAGAGGTTGCGAGCATGTGTTTCATGTCTCAATGACAAGAAGAAGGTGGATTCTAGTGAGGAAAAAGATCGATCGTTGATCACTGGAAGGATCGACAACAATCTAGCTCTTGAGATGATATCATGAGGAAGCCATGATCTAGTCGTTCATCATTTTGGGAAGAATAAAATGATGGCTCAAAATGCATTATCAGCTCCTAGTGAAATGTGAAATTAAGTGTTAAGTGATACTCTGTAGCCCGATAGTCGGGAGAACCGATGCCCCCGATGCCTGGTGGTCAGTGACCAACCAGACCAGAACCAAAATTTAATGCAACGCAGAGTTAGGCCAATAACCCAACATCTCGATCTCCCGGTAGTCGGTATATCAGATCGGGAAATGAGTAGAGTGTGGGATGATATCAAGTGTCAGTGCACAACAGTCGGGTGGCCTGATCACTCAGATGACTCGGTATAACCAGATCGGAAGCAAAGACAACAACGAGGTTGTAAGGTGCTTTGACATTCCGACGAACTAATGCTCTGACATCCATGCAAACTGGAACCAAAGTTTAAATGTCGCGGAGTTAGGTAGTTACTCAGTACTCCAAGACCCCAATAGCCTAGGAGTCTGATGAAGGCGGTAACCCAGTGGCCTACCAGATAAGAAAATTATAGGCCTACGCAGAGTCTGGTTTGGAACTCCCGGTATAGTGATCACCCTGATACACCAATCAACCCGACATGCGACACGTCGATGGATTCCAATATATCGGATTGGGACATCGATGGATTTTTAAACCAGTTGTACGTTGTGGTAAGGTAAGGACACCCGATCCGGTATTGTAAACCGTGGTTATAGTGTTAGGTCCTATGCACATTAGGAGTTAGCGCCTGGAGATGAAGATGATGAGGTTCGAGAATGAGAGTTCTAGTGGACAGAACGAGACCTACGAAAGATAAGGAAGTTCCTATGAACTTCACAGGAAACAAAATCGAGACGAAGTTGAGTTGAAGACTTTGAGATATAATCTAGGGTGCAAATTGAAGGGAGAGTGAATAATTATGATTGTATGGACGAGAATACAATCCATATTGTGGTAAGATAACCCACAGGTTTGAGGATTGAAATCAATGATTCTCGGGACCTATAGAATCGATCTTCGTCACTTAATATCCCCATAATGTGATATCAATTAATCTGTAAAAATGGACCAAGAGATAACAAAATTCTTTTTTCTTTCACAAATCCATTTATACCACACAAATTGATCATTTTTTAAATACAATGGTGTAATAGATATCTTTTGTAATTTTGGCATTTGGTGTAGATCAAAGAATTGTTCCATTTGGAATATCCATGTTATAGGATCTTTACCATCAAACTTCCTCATATCGATCTTTGGAATGAAGTAGTTCCTTGGTGTCGCATTGGAACCTTAATGATGTGGATCTTGAAGTAATGAATGATTCTAAAATTCAGTATTTGTGCTCTCCAATTGTGATAAAATAGTCCCCATATGTGATTGAGTGATTCTAAAATTCAGTGTTTGTGCTCTCCAATTGTGATAAATACTCCCCATATGTGATTGAGTCTCAACACCATTGTTCTTATTTTCAATATTTCCTTGGATCTCCATATCCCTTTTAAGGATCATTTGTAAAAACATGGCTTCTATGGATTTTTCTATTTCATCATTTTTCTTTCTCATTTTATACATATTTTCATCTATCTTATTTTCCATATGTGCACTATTTTCATTCATCTTCTTTTCCATCTATTTCCTATTTTCATCCATATTTTTTTTCACGTTATCCATCTTTTTTTTTTCATTTCATCTTCCATTTCTCTTTTTAGGGACTCATGATAACAAATAAATTCACTAGTTTCAACATACTACCACTCTTTTCATCAACTTGGTTTTTTAATTGGGTTAGCCTATTTTCAAAGTCTTCATTTTCTTAGAAGTCATGTTTGTGTTTTTATGAGTACCAGTATTAATTTTTGTAGAACCTTTTCCCATGTAAGAAAACAATAATTCTCCTCGTTTTCCTCTTTATCACAAGTTTTGAATTACCAAAAATAGTTTTTCCAATAAAAAGTTATGTGAATTGTAAGGTAAGTACTTTTCAAACCCTTAATTTGGAGTATGGATGGTTGACCTTTGTCTTGATATATCTCTGAACTTAAAACCCTTCTAAGTCTGAAATTTTGGTATGTAGTACTCTGATATGACTTCTTAAACTCTTGAATATTTAACAGTTTAAACCTTCACCGATAAAAAATTATAACAAAAATACCAAAATGTCTTGTTTAAGACTAATTTCAGGATTAATAAACAACCTCGACTTCCA